>OZ012735.1:724314868-724494773 GCA_963859935.3 Lathyrus sativus
GCTATATTTAATTAAATTTTTTTTATTGTATGTGTATGAGAATTACCAAGTATTGCTCACATAATTTTTTTTATAGAAAATTCTCTGTATAATCTAAGAGGTTCCGAGCCACTTAATCCACGAGTGTATTTTTATATTTGGGGTTTAGTACCTAGAGGAAAGGGACCGAATGGATGTTTATTTGATGCTGGAGCTTTGACCGGTGGTATGAGAAAAGGGGAAAGAACTCTATTTCAAAAAGTTAGAGATGGTGAAGGAACGTCACATCCATCACAATTGACCCTCGAGATGCTAAAAACGTTAAGAAAACTGGCGCTAACTAAGACGGGATGCGAAACGGCGCAACGTGAGGTGGCACTAAAGGCTAAAATGGAGGAGCAACAACGTCATATAGAGGTAATGAAGAAAAAGCAAGCTAATATGGAGGAGTGTTGTATTGGGCTCCCTTCCTATGTGGAGAAAGATTCAAATATGATTAGCTCGTTTGTCTCACTTATTTAAGTGGAGAGGATCAATTTAGGATTGAGAGAGATAGAGAAAAAATAAGGATTCAAAAGAGAGAAACAAGGAGAGAAACTCATTCCCATTTTTCTGCAACCAGTCTCACTAAATCGGCGATCCCAGATTCGTTAACCGTTGGATCAAGCTCAAATTTGGTAGTCAAGATCATAACATATATATCTAACTTTTGACCATTCAGAATTTCAATACAACATCTGAGGTGAAAGTTATCTGCTTTGAACGGAAGCTGAAATTTTGGAAATTGTTTTCAACTTTTGATTCTTATTTGTAAGCTAGTTTTCTTTGTGATTTACATTTGTTTGCACTAGTTTGTGAATTGATTTAAGACTCTCTTGTACCCTTAATTGATTATAATGGAGTTATTTCTTTGGTCTGTATGACTTGTGGTTTTTACTCTCATATTGAGAGGTTTTCCATGTTAAAAACATCGGTGTTTTTTTGTGCCTTTATTTGTTCGATTTGTTGTCTTATATTTGTTTTTGATCCTCAATATTCCTACAAGTTTGGGGAAGTTTTATATCCATTGCATGTTGGTCTATTATTGTGTCTTAATTTCCCATCAAAGTGGTATCAGAGCTTTTGGTTAAGGGTTATTTTACTTGAATGATGGAGTCAAATACAAAGATGAATATGATATTGTTGAATGGATCTAATTATCATTTATGGAAGGGAAAGATGAAATACTTTCTATTTGTGAAGAAATTGCATTTACTGGTTTTTAGTTCTGCAAAGCCGGACTCTGTGTCTGATGAAGAATGAGAGTTTGAACATCAACATGTATGTGGTTTTATTTGACAATATGTAGATGTCGCGGTGAAATTTGGATACCAAGCTATTGATTAACTTGAATCTTTAATTCATTTGCAACCGGTCTTTGATTTATCCGAGGGAAAGGTTAAAGGAAGGAAACCCTATTATGCATTGTAAACACAACGCGAGGAGAGATCTAAGGTTCGAGGGTTGGTTAAACTTAGGGAAGGTGTTAGCATCCTAAATTTCTGTAGTACTCTACAGGAACCTCTTGTTTTATATTTGTTTATTGCTAAGTTATCTGTTTAAGGGTAATGTTAAGGGTTAAAGGTAAAGAGAAAGACCTAAGGGGGTTAGTCCTAAGCATACTCGCCAAGACGTCGCATCTTGTGCCTACATATCCTGACGGGAATGGAATCAGAGTATCTGTAGTTCCCCTAAGAGGGTTAAGGAGTTCTTTGATTGTGGTCAAAGTTCCTACGGGAAATAAGCTTTCATATGGAAACGCTTACTTGGAGTGTGGAGACTCCTATCTATGTTAAAAGTTGAATTGGAAAATATGAAGGTATGTCCACGAAGGGATGCCTAAAAGGTGAGTACGGGGACTCGAATCCTAAGGTAAGGATAGGGGGAATGTATTGACACGGGGGTCAAAATAGTGAACGGTGATCGACTATTTGTCTATTTTGAGAAATTTTATGTAATTGGAAAATGCTAAAATTTTGGGTAAAGGTTCAAGTGTAATGGTGAAGTCGGAACTAAAGAAGTTAATTGTTTTTTTTTGAGTTCTTGAAGAAATTATTAAGTTAATAGAAAATAAAAGAAGATTAGTTAACGAAAATAAATCTAAATTATTTTTAAAAAAAAATAAATTAACGAACATTTTAAGCTTATTAATTTTCTTAGAAATTAATTTAGTGGGGAATGAAGAAAGACTAAGTAAAGAAATTAATTTTAAAATTCTAAAAAAAACTAAGATATTAAATCTAAATACAATATTTTTTTACTTATTATATTTTTTGTGATTTTTTATTATAAAAGGTCAAATTCAATTAAAAACTAACTTCTTATTAGTTTGAGAAATCAAATGAAAACTTGGATTTAAAAAGTGTTATTTTTTATTATTTTTTTTAAAACTTAAATCTATATTAAAGAGTTTTTATTTAAAGTTATTTAATTTCTTCAAGAAAACAGATTAATTTTGGTTAGTTGTTAGGTTAGTGGTGTTAGTGTTAATTTTATTACTTAAATACAATTACAAAATGAAACCAATAATAAAATAAGAACTAACGGGTTGGGCTGGGAGATGAAGCCCCAGACCCGACCCGGCCAACTCAAACGGAAAAAGAATTGGGTTTCAACAATCGAAAACCCTGAAGCTCCACCGACAATCTTCTACTCCCTCTATGCGATTTCCTCTCTAAATTTCTTCTTCATCTTCTACTTTCCCTCGCTGCGAGTTGTCTTCCATATTTTCTTCGATCTCTCTTCTCCCTACATAAATCAAACAAAACACAATTAAATGGTTAGCAAAAGGTTTTGACAGCGATGGCAACTTCCGGCGAAGGTTTTCTGACGAAGGCTGCAAGAGTTTGAGAGCGATGGCGATCTGAGGTTCGCGATGGAGATTGAAGACTCGCGGATGGCAACTCGGGGAACTCCGGTGAAGGCTTTACAGCAAAGGCTTCGATGACGGTTGTGGATGGAAAGGGGCGATGTTCGCGATTCTGCGGTGGATTCAGAAAGAGGTAAGTTCCTCTTTACGATTTGTTAGGGTTGGATGTGAACCTTCTTGTGAGGGTTTTGTGTATATTTTTCGATGTTCTCCCCTTTTTTCATCTCCATTCTGAGTCCTTTTATAGGCTCAAAGTGATTGCTATCAATTGATGGATTATTTATGAGGTTTCCATTTCAATTATGGACATGTTATATTTTCTATTTTGGAAAGGATTAAATTGGTTTGATGATTTACGAATCTCTTGATTGAAAATTGCTCTTATGACTAATGAAACTTCCTTTTTCGGTTTAACAGGTCTGGTTGAGTTTGGAAAGATAATAATCTAAAATACACTGGACGTGCTCAGAGCTAAAAATGTTTGATGAGCATTTGGAGAAGAGTGAACGTAAAAACTCATAATTTGGATTTTTATCCCCAATTATTGCAAGAAGTTCTTCTTTGATGGTTAGCCCAATTGTGAAAGTTGGTTCCTCCAATAATTTTTCAAGAGATTTAAACAAGTTATTATCTTTGATTTGGTTTAACTTGTGAAGGCATTCTTCTGCTTTGTGAGAATCAGAGAAAGATGTCGCCATTTCTGTGAACACACATTCAATTTTCGTCTCTGTTTCTTCAACACAAATTTCCTTTAATTTCTTTTGTAAAGCCAAATAGTTTTTTCATCTCATTCTGCAACCTTCTCTTTTGAATCAAAATAGTATTCAGTGCCTCTTCATGAAGAGAACTGAAAAGAGAAAATATGTGTATCCTGTAACGCCCCGATTCTGAATTCCCATTAATTGTTGAGTCTTTTAATTTATTTAATTGATGTTTGTTTTAAATTGAGTAATTATATATTGTTATTATGTGGTGTTTGCTTATTTTATCTATTTTACCGATTCGGAGAGTTTTCGGGGAATTAGAGTAAAAAGGGCATTTTAGACATTTAGCAATTTAGTGTGAGAATTGATTGATAAGTGTTGGAAAGAATTTGAGAGGAAAGAAATAGAGATAGAAATAGAATAAGAGAGGAAAAAGGAAGAAGATAGTAACATAAGAAGAAAAGCAAGAGAAAGAAAAGAGGAGAAGAGAAAGAGAAGAGAAAGTGGAGAGGAAAACCTAGAATCATCAAGGAATCATCACCAAAGCTTGCAATCGATCGGTAAGGGTGTGAAACTCCATCATCTCTTTAATGTGTATGATTGTATGTGTATGTGTGTGGATTTTGTAGAGTTTCTACTCTTTTTCCACTTAGGTTAGAAGTTGGTTTTGTGAGTAGAATGAGGTTTTGATCGGTTAGAACTCGGATTAGACGATGTAGTTTAGTCGGGTGATGGTTGGGTTGTGCTACTGTGACCGGTTTGGATTTAATCGGTTGGTTGTGTGGAGTTTGGGCTTTGAGACAGCCATGGAAGTTCTGTCTTCGCAAGTTCGCCAGGCGAAAGGAAGCGAAGCTTCGCCAGGCGAAGCCCAGCGAGCTGTAGCGAAGCAAGTCAGAAGCTAATACCCTGTATTCGCTGGCAGGTTCGCCAGGCGAGGTGAGTTGGCGAAGGTTCGCCAGGCGAGTGGGTAGCGAGCCTCAGCGAGTAATTCCAGAATTACTCCCAGTGGACTTCGCTGGGGAGTTCGCCAGGCGAAGGCCAGCGAGCATTCGCTGCGTGGCTTCGCCAGGCGAAGGTTGGCGAACCTGGCAGTGTTATTTTGTTTTGCTGTTTGTTCATGGCATGATGTTTGATTGATTCAATTATGATTAATGCCTATATGAATGATTGATGTGTGAACCGTTTCAACATGTTGTGCTGTGGGTGGCCGAAAGGCGTGAATCCTAGATTGTAGAGTAAATGATAAATCTTGAATATTTGATAATCTTGTGTATTTGCTCGAATTGAATAGAAACGCATTGATAGGCTGATATATGTGTAAACCATGTGTGGAATGGTGCATAATGTGAATGCATGATAGATATCTGCGATGTATGTGATAAATGCAATGAATATGTTTGTGAGCATAGTATGCATTTTTGTGTCGATTGATCCCTCGGAGGATTTGCAGAACCTCGTATGATACGATGGTTATATTTGATTCCTTGGAGAATCGGTTGCATTGTGTGATTCCTCGGAGAATCGGTCATGGCATGTAATCCCGTGGAGGATTGGTTAGAGTATTTGATTCCGTGGAGAATCTGCTGAGTACTTGATCCCGTGGAGGATCTGCTGAATATTCGATTCCGTGGAGAATCTGATGAATATTTGATTCCGTGGAGAATCTGCTGAGTACTTGATCCCGTGGAGGATCTGCTGAATACTCGATTCCTTAGGGAATTTGTTGAATGAGTCGGTACCGCATTTGCATCTGCATAGAGTCGTGTGTCGGTCTCTATGAGTTGCATGAGTCATCTGTGTATGATGCATTGGTTGTGTGAATATAACTGTGTATGTTATATGTGATTTGTTTGGAGGAAATATAGCGATTGTTCATGTGTATGTGTAGAGACATGATTATTTGTATATGCTTAATGTGGTGAGAACATAATTTGGGTGTAACTTGTATAATTATGGAGCTATGTATATATATATATATATATATATATATATATATATACAATTTTATGCATTAACTGTTATGATGTTGTTTCTCACCCTTCTGCTGTTTTATAATGCTCTATGAGGTATTGCAGAGTAGGAAGCTGGAGGTTCTTTTCGTGAAGCGATGTCTTCATTCTTTTTGGTCAATGGCTCTGATATGTAACATCTGGGTAGTTAGGAAGTCTTTGACTCTTTTGGAGTTACATTTGTTTTGATTCTTTTGTGATACATATGTGTATGTATCTGCTGTGGATATGTTGTAAAGCATGAATTAACTGATGGTTGTATATACTTTTATGAATGTGATTGATTCAATATTTGGATGTTTCCGCTTTATTCTAAATATTGTGATGTGGGTTACCCATTGTTGCATATCTATTTTGAGCAGGTATCGTATGTGTTTAATTTCATGATAATGTGATGCGCCTCTTTTATACCATGTTTTAATTAAACTCTGATGAAATAAATTTTCTATGTGCCTAATTGATTTATTTAATTTATTTGGGGGTATAGAAAGGGGGTGTTACATTAAGTGGTATCAGAGCCAGTGTTGATTCAATCGTGTCTGTCTTGTTGTTGTGTTGGTTGAACGGTTGTTTAACCTTGTTGATTTTTGGGAATCCTCAGAATATGGCAGGTCGTAATGACAATGCTATGGCAGCGGCGTTAGAGGCTATGGCCAGAGCTGTGCAGGGTGCACCTAACGTGAATGCGAATGATGAGTTCAGGAAGAACCAACCACCGGTGTTTAAAGGGAGATTTGATCCGGATGGTGCTCAGATATGGTTAAAGGAAATTGAGAGAATTTTTAGGGTGATGGATTGTGCTGAAGGGAATAAGGTGAGACTAGGGACTCACATGCTGAGAGAAGAGGCCGATGACTGGTGGGTCAGCATGAGGCAAGTTCTTGAGGTCGACGACGAGGAGATTACGTGGGATTTATTTCGTGCTGAGTTTCTAAGGAAGTATTATCCCGAAAGTGTTAAAGGGAAGAGAGAAATGGAATTTCTGGAGTTGAAACAAGGTAATATGTCGGTGGTGGACTACACCGCTAAGTTTACTGAGTTAGTGAAGTTTCACCCTCACTATGATGCGGTTACGGCGGAATTTTCCAAATGTATCAAGTATGAGAATGGTTTGCGTCCGGAGATAAAGCAAGCGGTGGGTTATCAAAGGATACGAAGATTTTCGGATTTGACTGAGTGTTGTAGAATTTATGAAGAAGATAGTAGAGCTCGTTCTACTCATTATAAGGGTTTGAGCGAGAGGAGAGGGAAGCAGCAAGTACGAAGCGGACCTTATGTGACGCCTGCTGAGAAGGGCAAACATAGGGGAAACTTTGATAGGAGACCCGGAGGAGGTTCCGGTGCGATCAAATGTTTTAAGTGTGGCGTGATGGGCCACAAGTCTTATGATTGTGGAAAGTTCAAGGCGAAGTGTTCCAACTGTGGACTCTTTGGTCATGATGCAGCAGAGTGTAGAAAGAATGCTGTGAAGTGTTTTAATTGTGGCGAGGTGGGTCACATTAGCCCGAATTGTACCAAACCGAAGCAAGCTCAGGCGGGCGGAAAAGTTTTCGCATTAGCAGGTTCAGACGCCACTAATGCGGCAGATCGTTTGATTAAAGGTACATGCTTTATTAATGATATGCCTTTAGTTGCTATTATTGATACTGGAGCGACTCACTCGTTCATTTCTCTTGCGTGTGCTAAGCGGTTGGATTTGTGTATGGTTTCTTTGAGTAGTGGTATGGTTATTGGGACTCCCGCTTCGGGGTCGGTAACTACTTCTTTGGTGTGTGCAAGTTGTCCTTTGACCATGTATGGTAAGGACTTCGTTATGGATTTAGTGTGTTTGCCGTTGGAAGGTTTGGACGTAATCTTGGGTATGAATTGGTTGCAATTTAATAGAGTTCATTTGGATTGCTATCACAAGTTGGTAAGGTTCCCTTCTTTGGAAGATGGTGAAAACGAGAGTTTTCTTTCCACTAAAGAGTTGAAGAAACTTTTAGCGGACGAAGCCCAGTTGTTTGGTTTGTTTGCATCGTTGTCGGTGGAGAGCAAAGTTGAGCTCGACGTGTTTCCTGTGGTTTGTGAATTTCCTGAAGTGTTTCCGGAAGATGTTGCGGATGTGCCGCCAAAGAGAGAGGTTGAATTTTCTATTGATCTAGTTCCAGGTACTAGACCGATTTCGATGGCCCCGTATCGGATGTCGGCATCGGAGTTGGTGGAATTGAAGAAGCAGTTGAATGATTTGTTGGATAAGAGATTTGTAAGACCAAGTGTTTCTCCTTGGGGTGCGCCGGTATTGTTGGTAAAGAAGAAGGATGGTAGTATGCGATTGTGTATTGATTATCGGCAGTTGAATAAGGTGACAATTAAGAACAAGTATCCGCTTCCAAGAATTGATGATTTGATGGATCAATTGGTTGGAGCCCGTGTTTTTAGTAAGATTGATTTAAGATCCGGTTATCACCAGATTCGGGTTAAGGAAGAAGATATTTCGAAGACGGCTTTTAGAACACGATATGGTCACTATGAGTATACGGTGATGCCATTCGGAGTTTCTAATGCGCCGGGTGTTTTCATGGAGTATATGAACCGTATTTTCCACGAGCAGTTGGATCGTTTTGTGGTGGTGTTTATCGATGACATTTTGATTTATTCTAAGTCTCGTGTGGAACACGAAGAACATTTAAGGATTGTGTTGCGAATTTTGAAGGAGAAGAAGTTGTATGCAAAGTTGTCTAAGTGTGAGTTTTGGTTGTCGGAGGTGAGTTTTCTTGGACATATTATTTCCGGCAATGGTATTAGTGTGGATCCATCCAAGATCGATGCGGTAATGCAATGGGAGACTCCAAGATCGGTTACGGAAATTCGAAGCTTTTTGGGCTTGGCCGGTTACTACCGGAGGTTTATCGAAGGATTTTCAAAGTTAGCACTTCCGTTAACGCAGTTGACTTGTAAAGGAAAGGCCTTTATTTGGGATGTTAATTGTGAAGAGAGTTTCATGGAATTAAAGAGAAGGTTAACAACAGCGCCAGTTTTGATTTTGCCGAATCCTACGGAACCTTTTGTGGTTTATTGCGATGCTTCTTTGTCAGGATTGGGTGGTGTATTGATGCAAGATGGGAAGGTCGTGGCGTATGCTTCTAGGCAGTTGAGAGTGCATGAAAAGAATTACCCTACTCATGATTTGGAGTTAGCGGCCGTGGTGTTCGTTTTGAAAATTTGGAGGCACTATCTTTATGGTGCAAGATTTGAAGTTTTTAGCGATCACAAGAGTTTGAAGTATTTGTTTGATCAAAAAGAATTGAATATGAGGCAAAGGAGATGGCTAGAACTTTTGAAGGACTATGATTTTGGTTTAAATTATCATCCGGGTAAGGCGAATGTGGTAGCCGATGCCTTAAGTCGGAAGTCGTTGCATGTGTCTACTTTGATGGTTAGAGAGTGGGAACTCTTGGAGAACTTTAGAGATTTGAGTTTGGTTTGTGAGTTAACGCCGAGTAGTGTGAAGCTTGGTATGTTGCATGTCACGAATGATTTCCTTGCTACAGTGTGTGAAAAGCAAAAGTTGGATTTGAAATTTGTGGATTTGATGACGAATGGAAATGAAGATTTCAACGTTGATGAATTAGGAGTTTTGAGGTTTCGAGGTCGTATTTGTATTCCCGATGACGCGGATTTGAAAAAGATGATATTGGAAGAGGGACATCGGAGTAACTTAAGTATTCATCCGGGAGCGAATAAGATGTATCAGGATTTGAAGAAGATCTTTTGGTGGTCTGGATTGAAAAGCGATGTTGCTCGTTTTGTGTACTCGTGTTTGACTTGTCAGAAGTCTAAGGTGGAGCATCAGAAGCCTAGTGGATTGATGCAACCGTTGGATATTCCGGAATGGAAATGGGATAGTATATCGATGGATTTTGTTACGGGATTGCCGAATACGCAAAGAGGACATAATGCTATTTGGGTGATTGTTGATAGGCTTACTAAATCGGCTCATTTTATTCCGATTGATATTACTTATTCTTTGGAAAGGTTGGCCGAGATTTATGTTGGCACTATTGTGAAGCTTCATGGAGTTCCTAAGAGTATTGTGTCGGATAGAGATCCTAGATTTACTTCAAGATTTTGGGAGAGTTTGCAAGGTGCCTTGGGTTCTAAGTTGAGATTGAGTTCGGCATATCATCCGCAAACGGATGGTCAAACCGAGAGGACGATTCAATCGTTAGAAGATTTGTTGCGTGCTTGTGTGCTTGAACAAGGTGGTGCATGGGACAGTTATTTAGCGTTGATTGAATTCACCTATAATAACAGTTTCCATTCGAGTATTGGTATGGCGCCATTTGAGGCTTTATATGGACGGAGATGTCGAACACCTCTGTGTTGGCATGAGACGGGTGAAAGGTCGGTAGTTGGTCCTGAAATGGTACAGCAAACGACGGAAAAGGTGAAATTTATTCGGGAAAAGATGAGAGCTTCTCAGGATAGACAGAAAAGTTATCATGATAAAAGGAGAAAGGATCTCGAGTTTCAAGAGGGCGACCATGTGTTTTTGAGAGTTACACCGGTTACGGGTGTGGGTCGTGCTTTGAAGTCGAGAAAGTTGACTTCTCGTTTTATTGGTCCGTATCAGATTGTCGCACGAGTTGGTGCTGTGGCTTATCGTGTGGCGTTGCCTCCGAACCTTTCGAATTTGCATGATGTATTCCATGTCTCGCAACTTCGGAAGTATGTTCCGGATCCGTCACATGTGATCCCAATGGATGAAGTTGAAGTAAGAGATAACCTTACAGTTGAAGTTTTACCGGTTAGTATTCTGGACCGTGAAGTTAAGAAACTAAGAGGCAAGGATATTGCGCTTGTGAAAGTGTCCTGGGGAGGTGCCGCGGAAGGCAACATGACTTGGGAATTGGAAAGCAAGATGCGAGAATCGCATCCAGAGTTGTTTGAATCAGGTGATATTTTCGAGGACGAAAATTTCTAAGTGGGGGAGAGTTGTAACGCCCCGATTCTGAATTCCCATTAATTGTTGAGTCTTTTAATTTATTTAATTGATGTTTTTTTTAAATTGAGTAATTATATATTGTTATTATGTGGTGTTTGCTTATTTTATCTATTTTACCGATTCGGAGAGTTTTCGGGGAATTAGAGTAAAAAGGGCATTTTAGACATTTAGCAATTTAGTGTGAGAATTGATTGATAAGTGTTGGAAAGAATTTGAGAGGAAAGAAATAGAGATAGAAATAGAATAAGAGAGGAAAAAGGAAGAAGATAGTAACATAAGAAGAAAAGCAAGAGAAAGAAAAGAGGAGAAGAGAAAGAGAAGAGAAAGTGGAGAGGAAAACCTAGAATCATCAAGGAATCATCACCAAAGCTTGCAATCGATCGGTAAGGGTGTGAAACTCCATCATCTCTTTAATGTGTATGATTGTATGTGTATGTGTGTGGATTTTGTAGAGTTTCTACTCTTTTTCCACTTAGGTTAGAAGTTGGTTTTGTGAGTAGAATGAGGTTTTGATCGGTTAGAACTCGGATTAGACGATGTAGTTTAGTCGGGTGATGGTTGGGTTGTGCTACTGTGACTGGTTTGGATTTAATCGGTTGGTTGTGTGGAGTTTGGGCTTTGAGACAGCCATGGAAGTTCTGTCTTCGCAAGTTCGCCAGGCGAAAGGAAGCGAAGCTTCGCCAGGCGAAGCCCAGCGAGCTGTAGCGAAGCAAGTCAGAAGCTAATACCCTGTATTCGCTGGCAGGTTCGCCAGGCGAGGTGAGTTGGCGAAGGTTCGCCAGGCGAGTGGGTAGCGAGCCTCAGCGAGTAATTCCAGAATTACTCCCAGTGGACTTCGCTGGGGAGTTCGCCAGGCGAAGGCCAGCGAGCATTCGCTGCGTGGCTTCGCCAGGCGAAGGTTGGCGAACCTGGCAGTGTTATTTTGTTTTGCTGTTTGTTCATGGCATGATGTTTGATTGATTCAATTATGATTAATGCCTATATGAATGATTGATGTGTGAACCGTTTCAACATGTTGTGCTGTGGGTGGCCGAAAGGCGTGAATCCTAGATTGTAGAGTAAATGATAAATCTTGAATATTTGATAATCTTGTGTATTTGCTCGAATTGAATAGAAACGCATTGATAGGCTGATATGTGTGTAAACCATGTGTGGAATGGTGCATAATGTGAATGCATGATAGATATCTGCGATGTATGTGATAAATGCAATGAATATGTTTGTGAGCATAGTATGCATTTTTGTGTCGATTGACCCCTCGGAGGATTTGCAGAACCTCATATGATACGATGGTTATATTTGATTCCTTGGAGAATCGGTTGCATTGTGTGATTCCTCGGAGAATCGGTCATGGCATGTAATCCCGTGGAGGATTGGTTAGAGTATTTGATTCCGTGGAGAATCTGCTGAGTACTTGATCCCGTGGAGGATCTGCTGAATATTCGATTCCGTGGAGAATCTGATGAATATTTGATTCCGTGGAGAATCTGCTGAGTACTTGATCCCGTGGAGGATCTGCTGAATACTCGATTCCTTAGGGAATTTGTTGAATGAGTCGGTACCGCATTTGCATCTGCATAGAGTCGTGTGTCGGTCTCTATGAGTTGCATGAGTCATCTGTGTATGATGCATTGGTTGTGTGAATATAACTGTGTATGTTATATGTGATTTGTTTGGAGGAAATATAGCGATTGTTCATGTGTATGTGTAGAGACATGATTATTTGTATATGCTTAATGTGGTGAGAACATAATTTGGGTGTAACTTGTATAATTATGGAGCTATGTATATATATATATATATATATATATACAATTTTATGCATTAACTGTTATGATGTTGTTTCTCACCCTTCTGCTGTTTTATAATGCTCTATGAGGTATTGCAGAGTAGGAAGCTGGAGGTTCTTTTCGTGAAGCGATGTCTTCATTCTTTTTGGTCAATGGCTCTGATATGTAACATCTGGGTAGTTAGGAAGTCTTTGACTCTTTTGGAGTTACATTTGTTTTGATTCTTTTGTGATACATATGTGTATGTATCTGCTGTGGATATGTTGTAAAGCATGAATTAACTGATGGTTGTATATACTTTTATGAATGTGATTGATTCAATATTTGGATGTTTCCGCTTTATTCTAAATATTGTGATGTGGGTTACCCATTGTTGCATATCTATTTTGAGCAGGTATCGTATGTGTTTAATTTCATGATAATGTGATGCGCCTCTTTTATACCATGTTTTAATTAAACTCTGATGAAATAAATTTTCTATGTGCCTAATTGATTTATTTAATTTATTTGGGGGTATAGAAAGGGGGTGTTACATATCCAGTGTTTTGTCCTTTCTGCAACAGAAAGATGCTCAGGAAATAGATTGTCAGAAAGAACCAATTCCATGCTCTGTGGTCTGAACTCCTTGCAATCCTTATCATAGAAAAGCATCAAAATTTTACATGGAATCTCTTCAAAGTGATTAAGAGTTTCCATGCTGTCTTCACAACATTTCTTACGGTAAGTTTGATATATTTCCATCAACTTCTGCAAGACCCTCTTTTTAACAGATATTTTTTTATCCCGAAGTCTTTCAGTGGCTTCAGGCATTAGTTTCAAGGGAACACGCTTCAGGTTTGAACTGCAAATATCACAGGCTACAGTAACCGCCTGCATCCTAACTCGGTCATCAAAGTCTAATAATCGACCTTCTATAGATGTGATAATTTTAAGTGACTCTCTGTATTCACTGCTGAGCTTGTTATAGCAGGATTTCCTTATTAATGTTAGGCGAATTTACGGAGTGAACATCAGGATTAACTCCTTGTATTCGAGTAAGTCATTCTCTGTTAATTTCTGAGCCTTTCATCTTGTTACAATGTGCACTTTATCTCCATATGACTTCGTCTTGTATACTTTGTGTTCAGATGCGATTATGAGAGCCGAAAAAAAAGACTTCAAACTTGTAAGGAACGTCGTTTCGTAATCGCGGCTAAGGCTTCCCGTGTGAGCATTCTTCCAGCTCCTAATCGGGTGTACGAGGAAGAAAAAAAGTTGTAGTCGGTGGTCTATAGCAGCGGTGATTAACAGAAAGATTATGCAGCAAACTTTGTCTTGATTAGCTGTAATCGTTTGAGCTATACTTGTTTCTCTTTTCCATCATAAACTGGTGATACCCTTTATTGTTGCTACAGGTTCAGCTCCGGATGAATGGTGGATGAAGTTGGTGCACCCTCAACGGTGAGATCTCGATCGTGTCCCCGGCCAAGAGATAAGTATTCTCTTCTTCTACTTACAAAACTTTCAGCCTGTTTTGCTTTACTTCTAATCCCTTCTCTGATTCGAAGCCGCCGCTAAGTCGTTTTGATGTTTTCCTTTTTTGGGATGCTCATCTTTAAGTGAAAGATAAATATGAATACATCTACGTTATCATGACTGTAACGCCCCGATTTCGATTTTCACTTTTATTGGGCCCCAATTTAATTAAATTGGGTGAATAATATTTGGATGTAGAATTTGTGTGGAAATATGTTATATTTACATATTATCATATTTTTAACCGGTATTGGGAGGTTTCGGAGGAAATAGTTTGGAAGGGTATTTTGGACATTTCCTATTTAATATTAAGTGAGATATTTGTGAGATATTGAATTAATAGATGTTTTGGAAAAATAATGGAAAAGATATTAAAGAAGAAAGAAGAGAAAGAAAGGAGAAAGAAAGAAGAGGAAGAGAAAGAGAAGAGAAAGAGGAAAACCTAGAATCATCAAGAATCGATCAAAGCTTGCGATTAATCAGGTAAGGGTGAGAAGTTTTATCATCTTAATAATGTATAGCATCATATATGTATTAGTTTGGGGCTTGTTGGTAGTTTTTCTACACTATCCATTTCTAGGGCAAAAGTTGGAATAATCGGTAGATTGAGGATTTAATCGGTTGAAACTGAGTAATAACGCCATAGAATAGTCGGGTAACATGTATTGATGCTATTTGTACTGATTTAGATGTTTAAGAGATGGTTGATGATGGATTGGTGAAGGAGAGACAGAACAGAATGCTGTTCTGCGCAGGTTCGCTGGCTCTCGCCAGGCGAGCGAAGGCGAAGCTTCGCCAGGCGAAGCCCAGCGAATGCTGGCGAGTAATTATGTTTAAGTCCCAGTGGACTTCGCTGGTGAGTTCGCCAGGCGAAGGTGGATAGCGAAGGTTCGCCCAGCGAAGGTGCTGGCGAATGGTGGCGAATGAAGTCAGTAGCTACTGACTTGGGCTCGCTGGCGACTTCGCCAGGCGAAGCCTAGCGAAGTTTCGCTGCGGGGGTTCGCCAGGCGAATAAAGGCGAACGTGACAGCATTTTTCTTGTGCTGTGTTGCTCTTGTGGTGATCGTTTGGTTGATTCACATAGGTTAATACCTCTATGATATGAATAAGTATGGGATCTATTGTGATAACATGTGCTGTGGGTAGCCTTCGTGCGTAAATCCTCAATTGTGAATTGTGGCCGTTTGGGCAAATATGTGCATTGTTTAAATTGATTTAAAATGCATGATAATGAGGTGAATGACTAATGTGTCGTGTAATATACATTGCGATGTATGATTATTGTATGAAATTGAATGAGGTGAAGATGCATGAACATATTATGTGTATGTGTGTGCATTTCAAGAATTGTATAGAATACATTCTTGTGTTGTTGATTCCTAGGAGAATCTGATGAGTGATAGGACTCTTAGGAGAGCCTGAGGAGAGACATGACTCTTAGGAGAGTCTGATGAGAGGTGTGATTCCTTGGAGAGTCTGCTGTATGACCTGATTCCTCGGAGAATCTGCTGAATGAATTGATTCCTCGGAGAATCTGACGAGATATGTGATTCCTTGGAGAGTCTGCTGATCTACCTGATTCCTTGGAGAATCTGATGAACAGTGTGATTCCTCGGAGAATCTGACGAGTGGCGTGATTCCTCGGAGAATCTGATGAATGGTGTGATTCCTAGGAGAGTCTGATGAGTGTTGTGATTCCTAGGAGAATCTGACAAGTGATAGAATACCCATGAGGGGTGAGCGTAGATTGATCCTTAGGAGGATCTGACGATCGACTAGATCGATGTTGTGTTGCATTTACATAGAGTAGCGAGTTGTCCTCTATGATTTGCATTTGTCATCTGTATATGATGTATAGTGAAATAAACATGTTGTGTATGTTTATTGAATTAACGTGAAATGTATGTTTTGGCATAATGTAGATACTGGAGGATATATATATATATATATATATATATATATATATATATATATATATATATATATATATAGATATATATATATATATATATATGTGGTTGCATGTTTATGAAAAGATATAAACATTGATGATGCATATTGAGTATGCTTGGTGATATATAGTTGTATATAGATATATTATATTGTACAAGGTGAGTTGTGGTGAGAATGCGTAGAATGCATAATTGTTGATATGAGATATTTATATATGTCTTTATGCATTATTTATTATGATATTGTTTCTCACCCTTCTGCTGTTTGATAATGCTCTATGAGGCATTGCAGATTAGATGGCTGGAGACATTTTTGTGAAGCGTGACTTCATTCTTTTTGGTCGGTCGGCTCTGATATGTAGCACCGGGTAGATAGGAGTTATTTTGATTCTTTTGTGATACATCTGTGTATGTATCTGCTGATGTTATGTTTTGTTAACATGTTGGATGACAATTGTATATGTGAATACATGTCTTGGAAATATGGAATATTTAGATGTTTCCGCCTTGTTCTAAATATTTTCTTGTGGGTGTTGACCCGTTGTTGCATATCTGTAGAGCAGGTGTTGTATTGCATTGGAATTTTCATGATAATGTGACATACCCCTTTTGTGCTATGACTTACATGTACTCTGATAAAATTTTGACTTATGCCTAAATGATTAATTGAATTATCATTGGGGTAGGAATAAGGGGGGTGTTACAAGTGGTATCAGAGCCAGTGTTGAGTCAGTTGTGTTTGTCTTATTGTTTTGTTGGTTGAGCGGTTGTTTAACCTTGTTGCTGTTTTTGCGATTAAGAAGATTATGGCAGGTCGTAATGACAGTGCTATGGCTGCGGCATTGGAGGCGATGGCTAGAGCGGTGCAGGGTGCGCCGAATGTGAACGCAAATGATGAGTTTAGAAAGAATAAGCCACCGGTGTTCAAAGGAAGGTTTAATCCGGACGGTGCCCAAAATTGGTTGAAAGAGATCGAGAGGATCTTCAGAGTTATGAACTGTGCTGAGGGCAATAAGGTGAGGCTTGGATCTCACATGTTGCGGGAAGAAGCCGATGACTGGTGGATCGGCATGAGGCAAGTGCTTGAAGTAGATGACGAGGAAATAACTTGGGATTTATTTCGTGCTGAATTCTTGAGGAAGTATTATCCTGAGAGTGTGAAAGGAAGGAAGGAAATGGAATTTCTTGAGTTGAAACAAGGCAATATGTCTGTGGTGGATTACACGGCTAAGTTTATGGAGTTAGTAAAATTTCATCCTCACTATGATGCGGTGACGGCAGAATTTTCTAAGTGTGTTAAGTATGAGAACGGCTTGCGTCCCGAGATCAAGCAAGCGGTGGGCTATCAGAGGATAAGGAGATTTTCGGACTTGACCGAATGTTGTCGAATTTTTGAAGAAGATCGCAAAGCTCGTTCTACTCACTACAAGAGTTTGAAGAAGGAGAAAGAAAAGCGACAAGTAAGGAGTGAACCTTATGAGACGCCAGCTGATAAGGGCAAGCATAAGGGAAACTTTGTTAAGGGATCTGGAGGAGGGAGTTCTGGATCCATTAAATGCTACAAGTGTGGCGAGATGGGTCATAAGTCTTTTATGTGTGGAAAGCCCAAGATCAAATGCTCTAATTGTGGAGTTCTTGGACATGATGTTAAGGATTGTAGAATGGGTGCAGTGAAGTGCTACAATTGTGGAGACGTGGGTCACATCAGTGCGAAGTGTCCTAAACCGAAGCAAGCTTCAGTAAGTGGGAAAGTGTTTGCATTGGCAGGGTCAGACACTACCAATGCGGATCGTTTGATTTGAGGTATGTGCTTTAATTATGTTTCACCTTTAGTTGTTATGTTTGATATCGGAGCGACTCATTTGTTCGTTTCTTTTGAGTACGCTTAGTGTTTGGTTTTGATTTTCCGTTGATGCGATGGTAATTGAGAGTGAAGACTTTAAGATGGTGACGTTGGACAACGTACGTGTTTGAGATTTGAGCTCATTGGGGTAGAATGACTAGTATGTTATTCCTGATGAGGTATAAGTATCATGGTTGTATTCGCTAGGGTAGAATGGCTATGTGTCGTTCCTAGTGGAAAGAATCACCGGGGTAGAATAACCTAGATATTGTTCCTGGTGAAGTACGAGTGGTGTACCCGTAATCTCCAATGGGAGTTGATGAGGGTGACAGTCTTTTATGAGCCACGTGGCATGGCTGTGATTGTGATAAGGAAGTATGCATGTGGACGATTGTGTGTAACTTGGGAATTCAGGAAAGGACGCAGAAATCGTGTCCGGTGTGTTTTGAATCAAGTGATATTTTCGAGGACGAAAATTTCTAAAGTGGGGGAGAGTTGTAACGCCCCGATTTCGATTTTCACTTTTATTGGGCCCCAATTTAATTAAATTGGGTGAATAATATTTGGATGTAGAATTTGTGTGGAAATATGTTATATTTACATATTATCATATTTTTAACCGGTATTGGGAGGTTTCGGAGGAAATAGTTTGGAAGGGTATTTTGGACATTTCCTATTTAATATTAAGTGAGATATTTGTGAGATATTGAATTAATAGATGTTTTGGAAAAATAATGGAAAAGATACTAAAGAAGAAAGAAGAGAAAGAAAGGAGAAAGAAAGAAGAGGAAGAGAAAGAGAAGAGAAAGAGGAAAACCTAGAATCATCAAGAATCGATCAAAGCTTGCGATTAATCAGGTAAGGGTGAGAAGTTTTATCATCTTAATAATGTATAGCATCATATATGTATTAGTTTGGGGCTTGTTGGTAGTTTTTCTACACTATCCATTTCTAGGGCAAAAGTTGGAATAATCGGTAGATTGAGGATTTAATCGGTTGAAACTGAGTAATAACGCCATAGAATAGTCGGGTAACATGTATTGATGCTATTTGTACTGATTTAGATGTTTAAGAGATGGTTGATGATGGATTGGTGAAGGAGAGACAGAACAGAATGCTGTTCTGCGCAGGTTCGCTGGCTCTCGCCAGGCGAGCGAAGGCGAAGCTTCGCCAGGCGAAGCCCAGCGAATGCTGGCGAGTAATTATGTTTAAGTCCCAGTGGACTTCGCTGGTGAGTTCGCCAGGCGAAGGTGGATAGCGAAGGTTCGCCCAGCGAAGGTGCTGGCGAATGGTGGCGAATGAAGTCAGTAGCTACTGACTTGGGCTCGCTGGCGACTTCGCCAGGCGAAGCCTAGCGAAGTTTCGCTGCGGGGGTTCGCCAGGCGAATAAAGGCGAACGTGACAGCATTTTTCTTGTGCTGTGTTGCTCTTGTGGTGATCGTTTGGTTGATTCACATAGGTTAATACCTCTATGATATGAATAAGTATGGGATCTATTGTGATAACATGTGCTGTGGGTAGCCTTCGTGCGTAAATCCTCAATTGTGAATTGTGGTCGTTTGGGCAAATATGTGCATTGTTTAAATTGATTTAAAATGCATGATAATGAGGTGAATGACTAATGTGTCGTGTAATATACATTGCGATGTATGATTATTGTATGAAATTGAATGAGGTGAAGATGCATGAACATATTATGTGTATGTGTGTGCATTTCAAGAATTGTATAGAATACATTCTTGTGTTGTTGATTCCTAGGAGAATCTGATGAGTGATAGGACTCTTAGGAGAGCCTGAGGAGAGACATGACTCTTAGGAGAGTCTGATGAGAGGTGTGATTCCTTGGAGAGTCTGCTGTATGACCTGATTCCTCGGAGAATCTGCTGAATGAATTGATTCCTCGGAGAATCTGACGAGATATGTGATTCCTTGGAGAGTCTGCTGATTTACCTGATTCCTTGGAGAATCTGATGAACAGTGTGATTCCTCGGAGAATCTGACGAGTGGCGTGATTCCTCGGAGAATCTGATGAATGGTGTGATTCCTAGGAGAGTCTGATGAGTGTTGTGATTCCTAGGAGAATCTGACAAGTGATAGAATACCCATGAGGGGTGAGCGTAGATTGATCCTTAGGAGGATCTGACGATCGACTAGATCGATGTTGTGTTGCATTTACATAGAGTAGCGAGTTGTCCTCTATGATTTGCATTTGTCATCTGTATATGATGTATAGTGAAATAAACATGTTGTGTATGTTTATTGAATTAACGTGAAATGTATGTTTTGGCATAATGTAGATACTGGAGGATATATATATATATATATATATATATATATCTATATATATATATATAGATATATATATATATATATATATATGTGGTTGCATGTTTATGAAAAGATATAAACATTGATGATGCATATTGAGTATGCTTGGTGATATATAGTTGTATATAGATATATTATATTGTACAAGGTGAGTTGTGGTGAGAATGCGTAGAATGCATAATTGTTGATATGAGATATTTATATATGTCTTTATGCATTATTTATTATGATATTGTTTCTCACCCTTCTGCTGTTTGATAATGCTCTATGAGGCATTGCAGATTAGATGGCTGGAGACATTTTTGTGAAGCGTGACTTCATTCTTTTTGGTCGGTCGGCTCTGATATGTAGCACCGGGTAGATAGGAGTTATTTTGATTCTTTTGTGATACATCTGTGTATGTATCTGCTGATGTTATGTTTTGTTAACATGTTGGATGACAATTGTATATGTGAATACATGTCTTGGAAATATGGAATATTTAGATGTTTCCGCCTTGTTCTAAATATTTTCTTGTGGGTGTTGACCCGTTGTTGCATATCTGTAGAGCAGGTGTTGTATTACATTGGAATTTTCATGATAATGTGACATACCCCTTTTGTGCTATGACTTACATGTACTCTGATAAAATTTTGACTTATGCCTAAATGATTAATTGAATTATCATTGGGGTAGGAATAAGGGGGGTGTTACAATGACAAGTCTGCCTTTTGGTGAGGATGCGCGGGGGATTCAATCTTTGAACCTTATTTGGTGCGTGGAGGTTCCGATATGAACGGTTTTCCTCTGAGCTTCCACATATACTGATATCTTATCTTAATGACAGTACCGACAAAAAAAGGGTAATGTTCTTGATCTCTTCTTGTTGTAGTACTGCGGGAAAATGAATTCGTGCACCTCACGCAAATTTCCGCTGTGTTGGATTATCATTCTACTAACAAGGCTGTTTGTTTTTCTTATGTGCAGGGTGACGCGAAACAAGGTGATATGGAGAAAGGCCATGGTAATCTCTACGGAGAGTCCTCTGGTTCTTCAATTCAATAGTCCGTAATTAGTTTCAATCCGACAGCATATGCAATCATTAACGCGGTGAATTATTGGCCACTCTGCATAATCTGCTTCACCTGTGTCTTTCTGTTTTTGACTTAGTTTGAGAAGTTGAAATGACAAATATTTCCCTCGCTGTAGGTCGCTAGAAAGGGAGCTTGTGGCGGATTTGAGGAGCAAGAAAAGGTGCAAGGGAGAAATTAAGGTGGTGCAGACATGAATGTGTTCCTCTGTTTGAGTCACAAAGGTAGGAATTGCTTCGCTCAAGAGCGGGAGCCAGCACCAAATGCTTTGGGTACATATCTAACACTTGCAACTCCTCAATGCAATTTTATGCTAATTACCCTTTCTTCATGTTCCATTGCAGCTCTTTACGTGAAAACTCAAAGCCGAAGTCACCTGCGGAGCCGAAGAGGTAGCTTAATTTGATGTCGTGATCGTGAAGGGAATCTGCAATATTTCAAGTAGTTCTTGCCAGG
This sequence comes from Lathyrus sativus, assembly GCA_963859935.3. Taxonomy (NCBI): domain Eukaryota; kingdom Viridiplantae; phylum Streptophyta; class Magnoliopsida; order Fabales; family Fabaceae; genus Lathyrus; species Lathyrus sativus. Next base: position 724,336,410 of record OZ012735.1, read on the forward strand.
GATTTCCGGGCACTGGTTGTGTTTTGGTAATGTTCATTTGACTTTCATTGCCATCTTGAAAGTTGTCTTCAAATATTATAAACTTAGTCTCATTCTCAATTTTACACAGGTTGCCGTAGTCTTTGGTTGACGGAATGTTAGGAACCGGTGGTCTTGGCGGAGGTATATTTCGGCCAAAACACTGCTTATAAAGGGCTTTAAAGAGAGACCAGTCCCGGCGGTTGTTAAACTCCAACTTCCAACCATTATCTACTGAAAACATTGTTGCATTGGTGAACCGGCTGGAAGACCAAGATGGCATCACTTTTTCGGCTTTGAAGGTGTATCTTGTTAATCCATCTCTCCTTACAGTGAGAATCCATTCTCTTGAAGCAGACACCTCTAAAGTGACACCTGTTCCATCTTCCCTGTAACACTGGTCCGACTCTATAACCAATATGTTTGCAGAACAGACAGAAGACTCTACACTTTGTGTAGAATCTATTATGGCAGAACTTGCTTCTTTCAAACTTCCAGCAGCATTCCTATTGGTTAAACTTCTCAGCCTCATGCTGGAGGTCGTACCAGACAACTGGCTATTGCACTTTTTACCACCCACTAAATTCGTAGCTACCACTTGATTACTTCTGCGTAAAGTCATGGTTAAAGGGCTATTAGCTTTCCTTTTCCTGCGTGAACTCTTCCTCTTCTGAATACCTCTAGAGCTGGAAGAAGTGGCTATACAACAGGGCTTGCTGCTTCTATATTTTTCTCCATACACCTTTTGTAATTTCTTGTATCAAACTTACGTGGCCCTTCTTTATTTGTGTTGCATGGCTGATTAATAATAAATAAAAACAGTCTTTTCTTTGTAATGTTGATCCTGGGAATCCGATATAAATATTTGGGGAAGTATTTTTCAGGCCTAGTATGCTTCTCTTCTTCTGATACCGTTCTATATTTATAGAACTTAACAAAGACTATGCAAAAGAAAACTCTTTTTACTTGTGTCGCGAAAGAATCCTCTTTGGCTTGAAATGAAGTGAACAAAAAAGACTTTGAAAACTTTGAAACCCTGATGAATGCGAAGGCCAATGTCGTATATTACCCGGACTTATAATCCCTAGTGAATTCTCCCATGTGCTTAAAAAGGTAGTAATCATAAAAACAAAGGTAGTAATTAGTATGCTTCTTCGACATTACGATGATGTTTGCACCATGTCCTCATTGAACCGCTTATCTTACATTTAAGGACCTTTTCCTGACAACCTTATAATCAAATCCTTAACGGGGATCCAAATCAAAGAAAGGATGCTGAGACTTGTGTATATTAAAAAACTTAATCAATCCTTAATAATGACTTTGCTTTCCACCGGTGCAAAGTCAACCTGGATTCTTGTTAGACTACGTTCTGAAACCTTGAGAAGCACTATCCTCGAATTGAATAGAATGTTATAAGAACAAGGGTGTACCCCTCCTTCAAGAACTCAACATAACTCATGGGGAACAAGAAGTTTACAAGCAGCAAATCTAGCTTCACAAAACAAATGAACAAATTCGTTAAAACAGTTAGTTATGCATGCAATAAGAGAAAAGAAAAAGAAGAAGAAAAACAAGGAGGTGGAATCTTGAGGTAAAAAATTAGGGTGTGACAGTAGAAGATAATGTTTATAATCATATTGCTAATGAGACACATGCAAAAACTTTGTGGGAGAAGATAAAGTCCTTGTATTCCTCTAAATCAGGAAATAATAAATTGTTCTTGTTGAATAGCTTCATAAGTTTGAAGTATAAAGAGGGGACTTCTATTCAGATCACTTGAGTAAATTTCAAGGCCTCTTTGATCAGATGTCAGGAATGAGTATCAAATTTGATGATGAAATTTTGGGACTATTTTTATTGCTATCTTTACTAGAGTCTTGGGAGATATTTCGAGTTTGTATCACAAGTTCTGCTCCTAGATGTGTTGTTTCTTTGGAAATAGCTAAGGGTGGTATTCTTAATGAGGAGATGAGAAGGAAGGAATAGGGTTCTTCATCTCATCCGGGGTACTTGTCATTGAAAATAGGGGGAGAAATCATAAAAAGGAACTGAAGGGTGGTAGAGAGAATACCAGAAGCAAGTCCAAGCCGTGATACAAGAATCTGGAGTGTCATTATTGTCACAAAACAGGACACATACAGAAGTATTGCTATCAGTGGAAAAGAGATAACAAAGGCAAGAAGGGTAAGTCTAAACAAAGAGACCATGAAGATCATGATGATGATCGTGTTACTACTGCTACTAATAATGATCTTGTTATTCTCCATGATCATGAGTCTGTTAATCTTGTATCAGATGAGAGAATGTGGATAGTTGACAGTGGTGCTATATTGCATGTTACACCAAGGAAGGATTTCTTCACATCTTATACTTCTGGTGATTTTTGAGTGTTGAAGATGGGTAATGATGGTGTATCTAAGGTAATTGGTGTTGTTGGTGTTTTCTTAAAAACCAACATGGGAATGCAATTGTTTCTTAGAGGTGTCAAACATGCTCCAGATGTTCGCTTTAATTTGATCTCTGTGTATATGCTAGATGATTGTGGTTATGATAATCATTTTGGTTCTGGAAAGTGGAAACTCAACAAAGGTAACTTGGTTGTGGCTAGAGAGGAAAAACTTTCTAAATTATATTGCACAAAAGCTTTTATTGCTAGGGACAATGTGAATGCTATCGACATGGAATCATCTTTGTGGTACCGAAGACTTAGTCATATTAGTGAAAAGGGGCTGAATGTTTTGGCCAAAAAGGATGTTCTTCATGGATTAAAGAATGTAGATTTGGAGAAGTGTTCTCATTGCATGGCTAGTAAACAGACTAGAGTATCTTTCAAGAGACATCCTTCCTCAAGGAAGTCAAAGTATCTTCAATTGGTACATTATGATGTTTGTGGTCCATTAAAGGTAAAATCCTTTAGTGGTGCACTTTATTTTGTTACATTTATTGATGATTGCTCCAAGAAACTATGGGTTTATGCCTTGAAGACAAAATACCAAGTTTTGGAAAAGTTCAAAGAATTTCATGCTTTGGTTGAGAGGCAGACAGGCAAGAAGCTGAAATGTGTTCGTTCAGACAATGATGGAGATTATTGTGGACCATTTGATTCCTATTTCAAACAACATGGTATTCTACATGAAAAGACTCCTCATAAAAATCCTCAATTGAATGGTTTAGCAGAGAGGATGAATCAAACACTAATTGAGAGAGTAAGGTGTATGCTTTCTGAAGCTAAGTTGCCCGATCATTATTGGGGCGAGGAACTTTACACGGCAGTGCATGTTTTTAATCTCACTCCCACTATTGATTTGAAAAGTGAAGTTCTAGACAAAATTTAGTTTGGAAAGAATGTCAAGTATGATCATTTGAGAGTCTTTGGTTGTAAGGATTTTATGTATATTCCAAAGGATGAAAGATCCAAGTTGGATGCAAAGTCAAAATAATGTATCTTCATTGGCTATGGGCAAGATGAGTTTGGCTACAGGTTGTATGATCCTGTAGGGAAAAAGCTTATTCGAAGCCACGATTTGGTTTTAAAAGAAGACCAAACCATTGAAGACATTGATAAGGTAGAGAAGGATACACCCAAGAAAGATATTAGTTTGTCTAATGTTGATCCAGTTCGGTTACCTAGTCATAATCTGGATGCTATTGGTGGTGATGATCACAATGGTGAGCCATATGATTATGTTGATAATCAACAACTTGGAGTTGAGGTAAATATTATAACTAATGATGGTGAAGGGGATAACAATTTGTCACAAGATAAAATCTTTGTGAAACTCCAGAATCACCTCAAATTCAACCTAGGAGGTCTAACAGGCAGGGACATCCTTTTACAAGGTATAATTCTAATGAGTATGTGAACTTGACTAATGAGGATGAACCCGAGTGTTTTCAAGAGACCATGGAAAATGATGAAAATCAAAAGTGGATGGATGTAATGCATGATGAGATGAAACCATTGCATGATAATCACACTTATAATTTAGTGAAGCTGCCTAAAAGCAAAAGGGCTTTGGAAAGCAAATGGATTTATAGAGTTAAACATGAGAGCAACTCTAAGTTTCTAAGATATAAATCCAGATTAGTGGTGAAAGGTTTTCGTCAAAGAAAGGGTGTTGATTTTAATGATATTTTCTCACCTGTTGTAAAGATGTCATCAGTTAGAACCTTGTAGAGTTTGGTTGCTACTCTTGATTTACAGGTTGAGAAAATGGATGTGAAAACGACTTTCCTTTATAGGGATTTGGAGCAAGAGATCTACATGAAACTACCTGATGGTTTTCAAGTTAAAGGTAAAGAAGATCATGTGCGTAGATTGAGAAAGAGTTTATATGGGTTGAAGCAAGCTCCAAGGTAGTGGTACAAGAAGTTTGAGTCTGTTATGTGTGATCAAGGATATTAGAAGACTACTTCAGATCATTGCGTATTTGTTAGAAATTTTTCTAACGATGACTTTATAATCCTGTTGTTATATGTTGATGATATGCTTATTGTAGGGAAAAATATTTATAACATTTACATGTTAAAGAAGCAATTGGGAGAGTCATTTGACATGAAATACATGGGAGCAGCTAAACAAATTCCTGGCATTAGAATCATGCGTGATAGAAAAGAAAAGAAACTTTGGATGTCACAAGAAAATTATATCGAAAGAGTGCTGCAAAGATTCAAAATGGAGAGTTGTAAGGCGGTAAGCAGTCCTCTCACTACTCATTTCAAGTTGAGTTCTAATCAAAATCCTTCAAGTGAAGATGAAGCATTTGATATGAAACGTGTTCCTTATGCATATGTTGTGGGTAGTTTGATGTAGGCAATAGTGTGTACAAGACCAGATATAGCACATGTTGTTGGTACAGTCAGTAGATTTTTGTCAAATCCAGATAGAGAGCATTGGAATGTTGTAAAATAGATTTTAAGGTATCTTCGCGGTACTACTTCTATGAGGCTTTGTTTAGGAGGAGATAAGCCTACTCTAGTGGGGTACTCTGACATGGCTGGAGACATTGATTCCAGAAATTTCACTTTGGGCTACATGATTAAATTAGTAGCGGAAGTTGTTGCTTGGCAGTCCAGATTGCAAAAGTGTGTAGCACTGTCTACTATAGAGGCTGAGTTCATTGCAATTACCGAAGCATACAAAGAGTTATTATGGTTGAAGAATTTTTTGCAGGAGCTTGGTTTTGTTCAAGACAAATATGTGTTATTGTTGATAGTCAAAACTCCGTTCATCTTAGTAAGAATCTGACTTTTCATGATAGGTCCAAACACATTGATGTGAGATATCATTGGATACGTGTGTGAGGGCAAAGTGTTTCATACTTGGTTATACTTATTTTAATGATGTCAAAACATATATAGTTAGAAAAGTGTACTTTGGACGGTATCATGGAGTCACATATGCATCTGTTATTTTTTTTAGTGTCAAACATTTGTCAAAATGTGCCTTGGTTCATATAGGAAAAGCATTATATGTGTTTTATATAAGTTTGATCATGTTGGTTGAGTTAGAGATGCATTAGGAATACTTAGAAGTAGCTAAATATATCAAAATCTGCATTTTTGCAAGTTTTGAGTCTTTGAGTCGACTCAAAGCTTGCTTAGGTCGACTCATGCAGAAGTCAATTTTCATATTTTACTCTCAAGAGAGCTCGCGTCGACCCTCCGATCGACTCATATTGTGTGCATTTATATTTGTAAAAATTGGGGTGCTTTGTGTTGACGCATGGACCTGTTCTGGTCGATGCGAAGAGCGTTTTTGTGCATAATCCTAAATTCGGGAAAGCTCAGGTCAACCCCTCCCCCTTTATTTTAGGTCGACCGTTTGCTCGTTTCTCATTAATTTTCTGTTATGTTTACCATTAATAGTGTCTGTTATGTTGGTTATTTAGTTATAGCTTTAGATATATATTGAGTTAGCTCGTTCTACCTAAAACAACAAGAAAAGTGAAAATATACACTAATTTGGTTCTCATCATCTTCATTCTCTTTCTTGCATTTTCTCAACAACTACACATAATCATTTTTGTTGTGTATTCTACATCATCGAGGTGATAACGTCCAAACATAGGATTGGTGTATCGGGTTTGGGTTGAGAAATCAGTGGGTTTTTCTTGAATGAAACCTTTAGGGTTTTATCCTTTAAGAATGTTGGACTTTGGGGGTTTTGCACAAATTGTTCCACCACAGATTCAGCCGAGCAAAGGTAATTGAAGAACGGAAGGTTCTGTCAATTTAGTAGCGCTAGCCAGTGGATTGTGGAAGGAAGGTTTGGGTTTGAATTGTTGGTGTTTGAAATCAATTGGGCAAGATTTGAAGACCAAAGGGTTGTTCAAAGGTGGTGCCCTAATCGGAAGTTTACTCATCACATTCGAAGGACTTGATTCATCTTGAATCAAGGGAAAAGAAGGCATAGGCTCAATGTAACACCCCAAATTTAATTGGAATATTTTAATTAATTTATTTAATTGAGAATATTCGTATTTTGGTTGTTTTTAGTGGTTTTGTGGATCATTGGGAAGTATGCATTTTTGGATTATTTATTTAATTAATAGTATACAATATGGAAGTATTAGTATTATTATTAGTTAAAATAAATATAAGTGAAATAAGGGTCATTTGGGCATTAAGAGGAGTTAGTAAGGGTGTTATGGGAAAAGCCCAATTGTGTGGCCCAAGAATAGGTTTGACAAAAAGGAATTCTGAATGGAATTAGAATTCATTTTTGTTAACAGTGAAAAGTATGGAGGCCAGAGCTCTGAGGAGAAGATTGGAGGCAGAAGCTTCGAGAGATTCCCTGAAAGATTGAGAAGGCCTCGATCGACAATAAAGGTACGGGGAGTATAGCTTTTCATGATTTTCCATGTGTAACTTTCGATGTGATTATGGTTGGTTTAAGGGTTTTATGGAGAATTATGAGGAAAAGGGATTTTTGGCCTTCGTGGCCTAAATCTAGTTTTGGGAACTCTGATGTTGTGGTGTACTGGTAAGTATTCCTGACAGTTAGAGCATAGATATGACAAAGGGAAACCTTAGGCCTTCGTGGCCAAAACCATGATTTGAACCTGTCTAACCCTGAAGGAATAAGATTATTTGAATGTGAGCAACTCTAATGCCTTAGGGTGTAATTGAAGGAAAAATAGTGATTTAGGGTGTGAATATGTTCCGGGATTGGCCTAATAAACCATAGGTTTTGTGTCTTTATCGCCGTAAGACCTTAGGGATGATTTATGGATGTTTTAGGGGCATTGGGTAAGTGAATCATAGAGCTTTTTGAGTGATTTGAAGTTCTGGTGCGTAGCAGAACTTGATGTCATCGCACAGTTCGCCTAGCGAAGAAAGCTTCGCCTAGAGAACCATGTTGTTCCCAGACTCGCCTAGCAAAGAATCCTTCGCCTAGCGAAGAAACTCGCCCCAGACTTGCCTAACAAACATGCCAGCGAACTTAGTAGAGTTTCGTGAATGTTGATCGTGTGCAGCGATGCCTTGATGTTTGATTCTGTGATTTCTGTGACGGATTAGCATGAGTGGGACTGTGAAGTTTATGTGGTTAATAGGCGATAGTATGAGGATTACCGCGAGTATAATTATGAATTAATATGTGATAATATGGGATAATATGATAAATTAATATGAGTATGACTGTGAGCGCTATGCGATTTGTACATGATTACATGATGATTTTCTATGAGGTATGATGATGATTATTATGATGAATTATGATGACAGGATGTATGATGATGATTATTATGATGAGCTATGATGACATGATGTATGAAGATGATTATTATGATGATTTATGAAGACATGACGTATGATGATGATTATGATGATGAGCTATGATGTTTGATGATGATGAATATGATGAATGATGATGCACCTATGATGTTATTATGAGGATGATTTGTGACATGTGCATCATGCATTCATGTGCATCCAGACTTTCGTTCAAGACCTCGATTACTTTGGCTTCAATCCCACTGTGTGGATGTGAAGTGTTTTGACGTGCTCCGGTTCTCTAGTAGAATCGATCATATTGATGGGGATGTATGGAGGGTTGATGGCGCAGTGTCCATCGCGCTGTGATGATTGGTACCACATGCATTGAGTCCTGTTGCATTTTGTATTTATGAGTCTTTTTGTATGAATTATGATGTTGTGGCCATCGAGGCCTATTGATGAATATGAATATGTTGAATATGATTATGATACCATTTATATGTTGATTTTTATACATTGATTATTATGAATTGTTTTACTAACCCTGCCTGTTTAAATGTTACCTCCACGTGGGTAACGTGCAGATGACCAGGTTTAGCCGTGGGCGCCGTCGAGGATTATTTTTGAAGTCTTTGAGTTGTTAGCCTTTTGGTTAACTTAGAGGGTCTTGCTCTGATATGTAACATCGGGTTGGGAACGTTTGAGTTAAACAATATACTGTTGAGTTATTTTGCCTATTTTCCCTGATGAGTAAAACCTGGACTTATGCCTTGAATTTCGCTGTTTTGTGCAATTTGATTTATTTTGGGAAACCTGTTGTACACTGAGCATTGACTTATTTTGAGCTATTGAGAAATGTACACCCTTTGAGGCGATTTTTATTGAGTTAAATATTTTACTCTGATTTATGTGAAAAATGTGCCTTTTAATTGTGGGTAGAAAAGGGTGTTACATTAGTGGTATCAGAGCAGGTCGGTCTGTCCGGCCAAGTTGTCTAATATTGTTTGTTCCCTTGTATGCGACATGTGTGTGAAAACACTGTCGGTACACGTTTGTTTTCTAACCTTTGTCTGTAGATGTGGTAATGAAACAAATGGGGGAGGAGCTTGTGCTTCTCCAGGATGCTGCAAGTGTGAAGTGATGGCTCAATGTGTTGTTGAATGCTCTTATAGTTTGGTAAAGATGGTTTATGTCCCATCATGATTTTCGACTGTCTATTGACAAATTGAGGAACTGATCACCCTTAATCTCTTGTGGATAATGGACGGAGTCATGTTTGAGGGGATAGACGTGTCTTGCAAGCTTAGATGGCATGTGCAGTGAACTGTTTTGAGTTAAGCTAAGTGCTTACGAGTTATTTTGATGAGTCGGTACGAGATGGTGCTGAGGTGGTTATTTTGATGGGAAACTTGAGTGTTGATGAAAGTGGGGAAGTTGGTGGTTTGCCAATTAATTGTGATTGTCCGGGAGTTTTCCTAATGAGATAAGTGATTTACTATTGGAATGTGAAGTGGAGTTTGCGGTCAATTTAGTTCCTGGATCTGGTCCGATAACGATGGCTCCACATAGTGTGTATGCTTTGGAATTGAAAGAGTTGAAGAATCAACTTTAGGATTTGATGGATCATTTGGTTGTTGCAGGTAAGATAGATGGGAGATCTAGGTATCATCAGATCCGTGTGAAGGCTGAAGATATTCAGGAGACTGCTTTTAAAACAAGGTATAGGCATGATGAGTATTTCGTAGTGCCATTTGGGGTGACTAAGGCACCATATGGGTGTGTGGAGTATATGAACGAGATTTTCCATACTTATTTGAGCGAGTTGATGGTTGTGTTAATCAATGATATTTTGATATATTCGAAGAGTAAAGAGAATCGTACTGAGCATCTGAAAATTGTGTTATCATGTTGAAAGGGAAACGGTTGTATGCAAAAACTGTCAAAGTGTGAGTTTGGTTGGAGGAAGTAAGTTCCTTGGTCATGTGATCTCGAGGGGAGTTATTATGGTTGATATGTCGAAGGTTGAAGCTGTATCGCAATGGGAAGCTCCAAAACCTGTTTTTGAGATTAGAAGTTTTCTTGGGTTGGCAGATTAGTATCAGAAATTCATTGAAGGATTTTTCCAAGTTATCTTTTCCATTGACGCAGTGGACTGGGAAGGTTCAAGATTTTGTTTTGGATGCAAAGTGCGAATAAAGTTTCTAGAGCTTTTGAGGATGGATGACAACAACTCGTGTTTTGATTTTGCCAAATCCGGCTGAACTATTTATTGTATTTGGAGATGCTTTGTTGATGGGATTGGGGGATGTATTAGTGCAACATCAGCAAGTTTAGCTTATGCTTTAAGGCAACTTAAAGTGGATAAGAGGAATTATCTGACGCATGATTTAGAGTTTGTTGTTGTTGTTGTGGTGGTTGTGTCGAAGCTTTGTAGGCATTATTTGTTTGGTTCGAGATTTGAAATGTTTAATGATCTTAAGAGCTTAAAGTATTTGGTTGATTAGAAAGAGTGGACTATGGGACAGAAGTGATGATTGGGACTTTTGAAGGATTATGGTTTTGGTTTGAATTACCATTCGGGTAAAGCAAACGTGGTAGCTGATGCATTGATTTGGTAACCATTGCATATACCGATGACAATGGTGAAAGAGTTAGAACTGATTGAGCAATTTCGAGATATGAGTTTGGTTTGTGAAGAGACTTTTTATGGAGTTAAGCTTGGTATGTTGAAGCTTACTAGTGGAATTCTTGATGAGATTCGAGAAGGTGAGAAACCTGATTTGAGTTGGTAGATCGGTTGGATGGGATGAATCAAAGTCAAAGAGCTGAATTTCAGATTATTGGAAATGGTATCATGGGATGTCGTGACAGAGTTTGTGTTGCAGATAGTGTGAGTTGGATAAGAGTATTCTTGAGGAGGGACATTTAAGTGGATTGAGTATCCATACCGGTGCTATGAAGAGGTACCAGAATTTGATGGAATTGTTTTGGTGGCCGAGTATGAAGAAAGAAGTGGTTGAGCTGTATGTGATGGTTAGACTTGTTGAAAGTCGAAGATTGAACATCAGAGACCGTCGGGTCTGATGCAACCATTGAATAATCCAGAGTGGAAATGGAATAGTATTTCTATAGATTTTGTGTTGGGTTTACCGAAGGCTTTGAAGAATATAATTCGATTTGGGGAATTGTGGATAGCTTGACTAGATCAGCTCATTCTTAACAATGAGGATTAATCATTCTACGTTGAAGCTAGCTGAGGTGTATATTGATGAAGTTGGGAGTTGGATGGGATACCATTGAGCATTGTGCCCGATAGGGATCTGAGATCTTCATCGAGGTTTTGGGAGAGTTGCTGGCGCTTTGGGTACTAAGTTGAGGTCGAGTTCTGCCTATCATCCGCATATGGATGAACGGACAAAGAGAACTATCTAGTCTTTAGAGGTTTTGCTGAGAGCTTGGATCAAGGTGGATCAAGGGATAGTCATTTGCCGTTGATTGAGTTTATCTACAATAACAGTTATCATTCTAATATCGAAATGGCATCGTATTAGGCTTTGTATGGTAGGAGGTGTAGGACTCTGTTGTGTTGGTATGAGTAAGGCGAGAGTGTTGTACTCAGACCTGAGATTGTGCAAGAGACGACTGAAAAGATCAAGATGATCCAAGAAAAGATAAAAGCGTCGAAGAGTTGTCAGAAAAGTTATCATGATAAGAGGAGGAAAGCACTTGAATTCCAAGAGGGAGATCATGTGTTTTTGAGAGTTACGCCGGTAACTGGTGTTGGCCGAGCTTTGGAGTCTCAAAAGCTCACACCTTGATTTGTTGGTCCGTATCAAAGTGGCGCAGCGGAAGCGTGGGAGAAGTAGCATGTTAGACTGTTTTACCATTGTCGCTTGTGAAATTGCATGAGGTGTTTCGTGTGCCTAAGTTGAGGAAGTACACTGATTCAGATGGATGGTGTACAAGTGAGAGATAATTTGATTGTTTAAGCGTTGCTAGTTCGAATTGATGAACGAGAAGCAACTGCGAGGTAAAGAGATTGCCTTGGTAAAGATATTATGGGGAGGACCAGCTGGAGAAAGTTGGAATTAGGAGCGTTGAGATCAGTTGAGGGAGTCGTATCTGACTCTATTTCCTTGGGGTAATTTTTTAAGGCGAAAATTCTTTTAAGTGGGGGAGAGTTGTAACACACCAAATTTAATTGAAATATTTTAATTAATTTATTTAATTGAGAATTCTCGTATTTTGGTGGTTTTCAGTGGTTTTGTGGATTATTGGGAAGTATGCATTTTTAGATTATTTATTTAATTAATAGTATACAATATGGAAGTATTAGTATTATTATTAGTTAAAATAAATATAAGTGAAATAAGGGTAATTTGGGCATTAAGAGGAGTTAGTAAGGGCGTTATGGGAAAAGCCCAATTGTGTGGCCCAAGACTAGGTTTGACAAAAAGGAATTCTGATAAGAATTAGGATTCATTTTTTTAACCGTGAAAAGTATGGAGGCCAGAGCTCTGAGAGAAGATTGGAGGCAGAAGCTTCGAGAGATTCCCTGAAAGACTGAGATTGCTTCGATCGACAATTAAGGTATGGGGAATATAGATTTTCATGATTTTCCATGTGTAACTTTCGATGTGATTATGGTTGGTTTAAAGGTTTTATGGAGAATTATAAGGAAAAGGGATTTTTGGCCTTCGTGGCCTAAATCTAGTTTTGGGAACTCTGATGTTGTGGTGTAGTGGTAAGTATTCCTGACAGTTAGAGCATAGATATAAGAAAAGGAAACCTTAGGCCTTCGTGGCCAAAACCATGATTTGAACCTGTCTGACCATGAAGAAATAGGAATATTTGAATGTGAGCAACTCTAATGCCTTAGGGTGTACTTGAAGGAAAATTTGTGATTTAGGGTGTGAATATGTTCCGAGATTGGCCTAATAAACCATAGGTTTTGTGCCTTTATCCCCGTAAGACCTTAGGGATGATTTAGGGATGTTTTGGGGGGCATTGGGTAAGTGAATCATAGAGCTTTTTGAGTGATTTGGAGTTCTGGTGCGTAGCAGAATTTGCTGTCATCGCACTGTTCGCCTAGCGATGAAAGCTTTGCCTAGCGAACCATGTTGTTCCCAGACTCGCATAGCAAAGAAACTCGCCCCAAACTCGCCTAGCAAACATGCCAGTGAATGTAGTAGAGTTTTGCGAATATTGATCGTGTGCAGCGATGCCTTGATGTTTGATTCTGTGATTTCTGTGACGGATTAGCATGAGTAGGACTGTGAAGTTTATGTGGTTATTAGGCGATAGTATGAGGATTACCGCGAGTATAATTATGAATTAATATGTGATAATATGTGATAATATGATGAATTAATATGAGTATGACTGTGAGCGCTATGTGATTTGTACATGATTATATGATGATTTTCTATGAGGTATGATGATGATTATTATGATGACATTATGTATGATGATGATTATTATGATGAGCTATGATGACATGATGTATGAAGATGATTATTATGATGAGTTATGATGACATGACGTACGATGATGATTATGATGATGATGAATATGATAAATGATGATGCACCTATGATGTTATTATGAGGATGATTTGTGACGTGTGCATCATGCATTCATGTGCATCCGGACTTCGGTTCAGGACCTCGATTACTTTGTCTTCAATCCCACTGTGTGGATGTGAAGTGTTTTTATGTGCTCCGGTTCTCTAGTAGAATCTATCCTATTGATGGGGATCTATGGAGGGTTGATGGCCCAGTATCCATCGCGCTGTGATGATTGGTACCACATGCATTGAGTCCTGTTGCATTTTGCATTTATGAGTCTTTTTGTATGAATTATGATGTTGTGGCCATCGAGGCCTATTGATGAATATGAATGTGTTGAATATGATTATGACACCATTTATATGTTGATTTTTATACATTGATTATTATGAATTGTTTTACTCACCCTGCCTGTTTGGATGTTACCTCTACGTGGGTAACGTGCAGATGATCAGGTTTAGCCGTGGGCTCCGTCGAGGATTATTTTTGAAGTCTTTGAGTTGTTAGCCTTTTGGTTAACTTAGAGGGTCTTGCTCTGATATGTAACATCGGGTTGGGAACTTTTGAGTTAAACTATATACTGTTGAGTTATTTTGCCTATTTTCCCCGATGAGGAAAACCTGGACTTTTGCCTTGAATTCCGCTGTTTTGTGCAATTTGATGTATTTTGGGAAAAACCGTTGTACACGGAGCATTGACTTATTTTGAGCTATTGAGAAATGTACACCCTTTGAGGTGATTTTTATTGAGTTAAATATTTTACTCTAATTTATGTGAAAAATGTGCCTTTTAATTGTAGGTAGAAAAAGGTGTTACACTCAACATCAACGTTAGGGATTGAGTTTTTGAATTGTATTGCTACTCTTATAAAAACAAATTGCAACATGTTATATATACAAGTCTCAATTCTATTTTTAGAATTGAGGGCAGACGTACCCCAAGCGAGGACGACGGGAGAGCTGCCTCAACAAATTAGTGTTCTCTCTTTTTACTATTTTCATTGCTGAATTTATAGTTTGTGTGCAAATATATTAGTTGAATAAAATTCTGGTGTGTGTTAGTGCTGAAACATTTTTAGAAACCTCATTACAATTTGTTTTATTGTAATCGGAAAGGCTTAAAACTTCATTCACTTATTGAATTTTGCTTGGGGTGCTTCGCACACCAAATGTTCAACTAATTGTGTTATTACAAGTGTTTGAACTGTTTTTCAATTTGGTTTATATTTCACAGGCATTGGAAATTGTCCAACTTTGAGTGAACAAAATCTTATTGATTCGTGTTCAAACTATTTATTCTATTTCTCGTCTTTATCGGTATTCCATATAGGCGTAGCGTATATCCAATCTTTTTGGTAATGGTTCGTTTAGACGATTGTAGTTCCTCGGCCGCTTTCGCTTAAAATTTTTAAAAACCAAATCATATTAAGCGCCGACTCTATTTTAAATAAGTGATCTATTCAACCCCCTTCTAGATCATTGTCGTCATCTAACAGGTGGTATTAAGAGCACCGGTTCATACCGTGCTTCGCATATAACTTCTTAGAATATGGCAAAGGAACCAAAAGGGGCTTACAATAGAGCACCTGTTTTCAACGGTGAGAATTATAGTTACTGGAAATATTGTATGCGCGTGCATATAAATTCCATTGACAGAAAAGTATGGAACATTATATTGAACGGTCCTATCAAAATTACCATGACAGATGGAAATAACGTTGTATGACTGCTAAAGCTATGTGGGACTCATTGCAAGTTGCCCATGAGGGAACTAATGCCGTCAAACTAGCTAGAATCAACACTTTGACTCAAGAGTTTGATCTCTTTCACATGGAGTAAGGGGAAACCATTGCCGACATGCAAAAGAGATTTTCTCACTTAATCAATAGACTAAATTTACTTGGTAGACCAATTTCCAATGATATTGCTACTAACAAAGTTTTAAGATGTCTTACTAGGGAGTGAAAACCAAAGGTCACGGCCATAAAGGAAGAAAATGATCTTGTGACTTGGGACCTTACAAATATTTTTGGAAAGCTCCAAAAACATGAGCAAGTGCTTCGTAGTCTCAAGCAATTTGAGAAAAAGGAAAAGAAGAAAAAGACCAAAACTACGAAAAAGAAGTCTATAGCTCTAAAAGCTTCTTGTTCAAAGTCCTCCACAAAAGAGCTAAGTGATTACGACTCGAGTGATGACGATGATGAAGAAAAAAATGAGGATATGATGTTGTTCATGAAGCGATACAATCGCTATGTAAAGAAGAATGGTGTCCAACATTCCGAAAAAAATCTCATCAATTTTAGAAGACAATCAAGGTCTTCCAAGAATAAAGGCAATAAGGGGAGTAAAGCAAGAGGGTCGTGCTTTAATTATGGAAAAGCTGGACATTATAAGCCGGGTTGTCCATTAATGAAGAAGGACAAAGGAAAGGAAAGTAATTGCTCACAAAAGAAACAAGGTAAGCCTAGAAGAGCTTACATCGCTCGGGATAGTGATAGTGAGTCATCCGCGGATGATAGTTCAAGTGACAAAGAAGAGTCTGTCAACCTTTGTCTCTCCGCTCATCAAAAGAAGAAAAATAAAAAGGTACGACATGCTAAATACAAAAACTCTAATAAACTGTTTCATTTTTGAATTACAACATGCCTTTGACACCTTACACCATGAAGCCAAGGAAGCCTTTAAACGGTTGGCCTCAAACAAACAAATTTTTACTCACTTGTCATATTTGGAAAAAAGAGGTTAGAACTCTTAAAGCCAAATTTGACAAGACTCTAGAACCAAATATCACTTTTTCTATTGATAGATCACACTTTAGAAAAAATATGATTAATCCTTATCATAAGTATACATATGTGATCAAAAATCAAGGTAACAAAAGTGATACAAAGGTTAACCTCACTTGCTTGTATTGTTGCAAAAGGGGTCATACCATTGCTAAATGTCGCTTTAGGAGATTTTTAGTTCCTAAAGGGGTTTATCAATGGTTGCCTAAATGCAACCAAGATTTCACTCACAACCAAGGACCCAATAAACAATTGGGTACCTATTTTCGTTGATTATTTTTATAGGTACAAAGTATTGAGCCTACGGAGAGAAGATGGGTTCTCGATAGTGGATGCTCAAGACATATGACAGGAGACATATCTCTCTTTTTTGACTTTGTGGCAAAGCAGAAGGGATTTGTAACCTATGGAGACAACAACAAGGGAGCAATACTTGGAAAAGGTAGTGTAGGTAATCCCTCGTCTACTACTATCTTCAATGTATTGCTAGTTGAGAGCCTTAAACACAACCTCATAAGCATTAGTCAATTACGTGACAAGGGATACAAAGTATCTTTCAAAAGAGTGTTGCATGATTGAAAATAATGATAAAAGGGAGGATGTGTTTAATGGATTTGAGTGAAGTATCATTGAGTAACAAAAAATGTCTCGTCACTATCAGTGAAGACTCAAGGTTGTGGCATAGGCGTTTGGTGCATGTCAACTTTGACTTGCTAAACAAGATAGTTTCTAAGGACCTAGTGATTGGCTGACCCAAAATTAAGTTTTCAAAGGACCACTTATGTGATGCATGCCAAATGGGGAAGCAAACAAGGATCTCGTTTAAATCTAAAAACTTTGTTTCAACTATGAGACTTCTTGAACTTCTACATATGGACCTCTTTGGACCATATATAATTAAAAGTCTAGGTGGTAACTACTATGGTTTTGTTATAGTCGATGATTTCTCTAGGTTTTGTTGGAGTGTCTTCTTGGCTAGCAAGAGCGATACTTTCTTCGCCTTTGAAAAAATTGCTAAACTTTCTCAAAACAAGTTAAACACAAACATTATATCAATTAGAAGTGACAATGGAGTTGAGTTTGAAAATCATCTCTTTGAAGAATATTGTGGTAGGCATGGAATTGATCATAATTTTTCAGCTCTGTGTACCCTTTCAACAAAATGGAGTCGTGGAACGTAAAAGTTGAATTATGGAAGAGTTAGGAAGAACTATGATCAATGAAAGTGGTCTTCCTAAATATTTTTGGGCTGATGCCATTAGTACGATTTGTTATGTTTTGAATATGATGCTCATCTGTATTATTCTTAACAAAACTCCGTATGAACTTTTGAAAGGGAGGAAGCCAAATGTGTCTCACCTTCATGTTTTCGGTTGTAAGTGTTTGTGTTGAACAATAGTAAGGAGAGTCTTGGTAAATTTGACTCCAAGGCTGATGAAGGTATCTTTATTAGATCCTCTCAGTCAAGTAAATTGATGACGCAAAAGTATATCGTTTATTTGAATCGATTTACATGAATTTATTTGCGATTATTGTTAATTTATCTTGATTTATGTTCTATTATAAGGTTAATTCACTATGTTTTGCAGATTGTGGAGAAATTTGGATTAAAGAAAGAAAAGAAGAAGAAATGGAAGGAAAATAGAGAAGAAAGAAAGAAATAGAGAAGAGAAACAGAAAAACAGATTCTGTAGGTGTGACGGTCGTCACAGACCCGTCATGATTGTTACGAGTGTCACAGACCCGTCATGATCGTCACGAGCGTCATGATCGTCACGATCCCAAAGTTCAGTTCGTTCAAAACGGAAGTGGCCACAAACTACCTCAACTTAATTTCTTCCTACGCTTCCTCCACTAACTGTCCACTACAGGAAGTTACTCTCATTTCCCCCATAACTCGTGCATGATCTCTAGAAATTGAGAAATGAAATATCTACTATAAATAGGCCTGAGATTCACAGCTCTAGGGGGGCTTCGACGTATCGAAGTGCTGTCAAAATTTCCATTGAAGCCAAATTTACGTTCTTGCATTATTTCCTTTTTCCTTTCCCTTCTTATGCAATTGTATTGTCGTATTCTTTCTGCACTTTTATTTCATCGTAGTAGAATCCTGTCGACATTGTGGAGGACTACTCGAGAATTCAATTTCAGTACTACTTTCCAGGTTCTTATTAATTGAATTATTACTTTATTTTCTGTCATAATGCATATTTTATTACTTTGTTGTTTATGTTTATCTCTGTTTGCATTAATTATCATGTCTAGCTAAATTAGTTTTATCGGTATGTAATCGAATTAGTAGGATGGGATTCGATAATACCCGGTGCACCTTCCCTTTTACAAACACCTTTCTGGCCGTAGTTTTTAATCAAAATCTTCTAAATAAACCTTCGTCGCGAAAGCGAGAAATTATTTACAGTAGTTTTGCCACGAAAGTGGGAAATTCATTAAGGCACGAGCCGACACGCGAAAGCTGGGGTTCAAACCAGATAGTAAGAACTAGGCATTGATTTTAAACACAACGAAAGCGCTTTAAAAGAAATTATAATTTATTTGTTTTCAAAAAGTAGTTTAAACCCCGAATGGGACTGCGAGAGCGTACATTCCGCCTTAGAATTATGACCCGAGTCAACAACCATCGTGAGGCAAAGGTCTTTAAATGAGTATTTTCTCCTGAAAAATGTTTGCAAAGACTAAAAAGCACCGGCGACCTGTCGAATCCCCGAAAACTAAAGCATTACATACCGATATCCCTTTACCGCTCTTCCTTAAACCAATAATCTTTATTTCCGTTGTATTTAATTTCATTCCCATTTAACTTTCCTAATTCCATTAGCCTTAGCTTTACGTCGCGACAATAGATAACGGTAGGCTGACATTGGTCTCTGTGGGTTCGACAAATCTTTTATATTACTTCGATATTTCCGTGCACTTGCAGACGCATCAAGTCTTTGGCGCCATTGCCGAGGACCAACAGTCAATATTGTGATTCCGTTGCTGCATAGTATAGACTAAGGTACTCTTATCTAAATTACTATGTATAACCAAAATTTCCCTTATAACTATCACCCCTAATATTGTAACTACCACCCCTAATATTTTGAGGAACCACAAGAGCCGCTTAAATCTAACCTCGAAATATTATTGGAGGATTTCAATACGACGCACTCTCACCCAAATTCCCTCTACAATTACAACTCCCAAAGTTCTGAGGAACTGCAAGATTTCGATACATCCAATCTTGAACTATTACTAGATGAATTCAATGAGACGTTTACTCACTCTAGGATGAAATACTAAGCCCAATTTTGAAAAATTGATACTCAGGATAGATCTAGAACCATCACCACATGTTCAAAATAATGAACCACCCTATAGAAGGAAGCAAGAAAGGTGAAGGATATGAGTGTTGGCTTTATAAATGGCCATGGAAACCGAAGACTATTCAAAGTTCGATCGAGGAACCATTCTCGAAAGAGCCACCATGCGTACTTGCACTCCTTAGCCGTCAAGCTATTGACGTCAAACAAAGCGCTGCGTGGGAGGCAACCCATGAAGTTTTTATTTTATGTTTCTATGTTTCATTAAATTTGCAGAAAATAAGGAAATGCACGGCATGTCACGTCTCAGCCACATTTAAGCGAAAATTCTAGAATTACACAAACGAATGTATCTCAAAATGCCCGCCGCCGAAGTAGAAATGATCAACAAAGACATGGACATCAAGAGCAGGATCATAGAGGATTGGGCACGCAGTAGCATTCACACAGGTTCTATTTTTCCTTTTTCCACCTTTCACTAAAACATTGAGGAAAATGTTTGGTTTAAGTGTGGGGGAGGAACTCTACCACTTTCATTTTATCGCCTTTTAGTTTGATTCATTGTTTTTATCTATTTTTAACATTATGTCAAAGTCTTTGCATGTGCTGTCGAGTCTTCATGCGCGGTTTTCACTTATTATTCAATTTCCCCAAAATTTCAAAATTTCAACCTCCAACAAAATTTTTGATTCATGACATGGTACTCTGAAAGTATATAGGCTGTTCAGGCTATGTTAGAAAAACTTGGGAAAGTTTTGATAAAATTGATATCATCTTGACACCCTTAACCCCTTAAATATGAAAAATCAATTTGAGTACCCATTATGCTGAGACCTTAAAGCTCCAGTTTTTTTAGTAATCCTTAAGTAGTTTATTTAAGCAGTCAGCACCATCCTAAACACACTAAGTAAGAAACCGATGCAACTAAGTGTATGATCTCAAGTTTAAAATAAGAAGAAAAAAATTATGAATAAAAATACATGTTCCTTCTAAGTTAGGTGCTCCTCACCCGATCACTTAGCCCAACGGTACAAACTCTTTAAGTTCAATTAATGCTTAAGCATACTTGCAGAAAAAAATGAAATAACAATGAGATCATAGTCACTAACAGGTTTACTTGTCATGAATGTGTATGGGATAACGAGCTTAATGTGATTGCACTAGAATGAAATGGGGTGAAAAAGAGCATGCGATATAGGTTGAGTTATAATGGTATGATTCAGGTTGGCCTGCATAAGCAGGGAGTTTTTGAAATTGTGTCGTTACGGTATCCTTGGTATTGATATTTAGTACCTGTCGATCTAACATTAGCCTAGCAGCCACGTATGATTAGAGTCTCACTGTGTCTTTGTTTCAAATTAAGCTTATCTCTTTTTACTGTGTTGGTTGATTGCTTGAGGACAAACAATGGATTAAGTGTGGGGGTATTTGATGGCGCGAAAGTATATCGTTTATTTGACTCGATTTACATGAATTTATTTGCGATTATTGTTAATTTATCTTGATTTATGTTCTATTATAAGGTTAATTCACTATGTTTTGCAGATTGTGGAGAAATTTGGATTAAAGAAAGAAAAGAAGAAGAAATGGAAGGAAAATAGAGAAGAAAGAAAGAAATAGAGAAGAGAAACAAAAAACAGATTCTGTAGGTGTGACGGTTGTCACAGACCCGTCATGATCGTCATGAGCGTCACGGTCATCATAGACCCGTCATGATCTTCACGAGTGTCATGATCATCATAGACCCATCATGATCGTCACGAGCGTCATGATCGTCACAGACTCGTCATGATCGTCACGATCCCAAAGTTCAGTTTGTTCAAAACGGAAGTGGCCACGAACTACCTCAACTTAATTTCTTCCTACGCTTCCTCCACTAACTGTCCACTACAGGAAGTTATTCTCATTTCCCCCATAACTCATGCATGACCTCTGGAAGTTGAGAAATGAAATATCTCCTATAAATAGGCCTGAGATTCACAACTCTAGGGGGGCTTCGACGTATCGAAGTGCTGCCGAAATTTCCATTGAAGCCAAATTTACGTTCTTGCATTATTTCCTTTTTCCTTTCCCTTCTTATGCAATTGTATTGTCGTATTCTTTCTGCACTTTTATTTCGCCATAGTAGAATCCTGCCGACATTGTGGAGGACTACTCGAGAATTCAATTTCAATACTACTTTCCAGATTCTTATTAATTGAATTATTACTTTATTTTCTGTCATAATGCATATTTTATTACTTTGTTGTTTATGTTTATCTCCGTTTGCATTAACTATCATGTCTAGCTAAATTAGTTTTATCGGTATGTAATCGAATTAGTAGGATGGGATTCGATAATACCCGGTGCACCTTCCCTTTTACAAACACCTTTCTGGTTGTAGTTTTTAATCAAAATCTTCTAAATAAACCTTCATCGCGAAAGCGAGAAATTATTTACAGTATTTTTGCCACGAAAGTGGGAAATTCATTAAGGCACGAGTCGACACGCGAAAGCTGAGGTTCAAACCGGATAGTAAGAACTAGGCATTGATTTTAAACACAGCGAAAACGCTTTAAAAGAAATTAGAATTTATTTGTTTTCTAAAAGTAGTTTTAACCCCGAATGGGACTGCGAGAGCGTACATTCCGCCTTAGAATTATGACCCGAGTCAACAACTATCGTGAGGCTAAGGTCTTCAAACGAGTATTTTCTCCTGAAAAGTGTTTGCAAAGACTAAAAAGCACCGGCGACCTGTCGAATCCCCGAAAACTAAAGCATTACATACCGATATCCCTTTACCGCTCTTCCTTAAACCAATAATCTTTATTTCTATTGTATTTAATTTCATTCACATTTAACTTTCCTAATTCCATTAGCCTTAGCTTTACGCCGCGACAATAGATAACGGTAGGTTGACATTGGTCTCTATGGGTTCGACAAATCTTTTATATTACTTCGGTATTTCCGTGCACTTGCAGACGCATCAAGTCTTTGGCGCCGTTGCCGGGGACCAACAGTCAATATTGTGATTCTGTTGCTGCATAGTATAGACTAAGGCACGCTTATCAAGCGTTTTGACATGGAAAACTCCAAGGCGATTGACACTCCGATGCCGACATGTGTAAATCTCAATCGAGATGAGAATTATAAGGATGTGGAGATGAATAAGTATAGAGGTATGATCAGCTATCTTCTCTATCTTACCGCATCTTGACTTGACACAATGTTTAGTGTTTGCATGTGTGCAAGGTATCAATCATGTCCCAAGGAATCTCATTTGAAAGACATAAAGCGTATACTTAGATACCTCTCTGGTACTCCAAAGTATGGGCTCTGGTATTCCAAGGGTAGTGATTGTTCCTTGGTATGCTTTTCCAATTCCGACTTTGTCGATTGCAAATCGAATAGGAAAAGCACAAGTGGAACTTGTTATCTCTTTTCAAATTCTTTGGTGAGTTGGCATATCAAAAAGTAAGTTTTCATTGCTTTGTCAACAACCGAAGAAGAATACGTTGCGGCTGGTAGTTGATGAACTCAAGTCTTGTGGCTTAAGCAACAATTGCTTGACTTTAATCTAAAGCTTGAGCGTATTCCTATCTTTTGTGATAACACAAGCACCATTAATCTAACCAAGAACCCCGTATTACATTCATGCATCAAGTATATTGAAATACGTCATCATTTCCTTATAGGTCATGTAGAGAAGGATGATGTGGTCTTTGAGCACGTTGATACAAAGAATTAACTTGCGGATATCTTTACAAAACCACTTGCTACAAAGCCTTTCTTTCACATCTGTAGGAAACTAGGCGTTTGTTAGAAAGTATTTTGTGGTAGTGTTTTATCGTATCCATAGGGATTAAAGAGAATATATATGCTTGCCGTTCAACGGTTTAATGACTTAAGAAAAGGGGGGGTTTTTAGAATGGTTTCAATTTCGTAACAAAAGTTTGCAAGAAATAAAATGGAATAAAAGTCGGTCTAAGTTTGATAAAAGCATGTCAAGATTAGGGTTCACTAGTCCTTCCTAAACGTATCCAACCAATCAAATATGTGAACGAAGTTCTAACCAACACAATCGTGTATCCTCTCAAAAACGTTAATCTCTAAAGAGATTTCGTGAATGTTATTGTTTTGACCGTTAAATGATCTCTCTAAATAACAATCGAAACAATAATCATTAAGATTGATACAACGCGAATATCAACTTTCAAATCTATGTCTAGCATTTGTATAATTGATAGATGAAGAAGTTAGGTCAAGACTTGGAAAGTTCATGTCTAAAGCAATCCAAACCACAAATGTATAAATATTAGCAAATAACTTCATCTACATTGATCATAACACTAGTGCAGAAATGACTTTTTACATCGGGCCAAAAACACATTTTACATCGGGTCTGGGTGCGATGTAAAGCCAAGCGATGTAGTAAATCAAAGACATTTTACATCGGGTCATAGACCGATGTAAAAAATACATCTACTACATCAGTTGACAGTTAAGACTGATGTGAAATATATTATTATTAATTTTTTTTTATAAAAAAAAGCACTTTTTACATCGGTTGTTATTCGGAACCGATGTAAAATGTGTCATAGGTGATTTTTTACATCGGTTGGTCAGTAGAACTGATGTAAAAGGTGTCATAGGTGTGTTTTTTTACATCGGTTGCCTTCTTGACCCGATGTAAAAGGTGTCATAGGTATGTTTTTTTACATCGGTTTCCTTTTTGACCCGATGTAAAAGGTGTGCTACGTGTCTTCAAAATTTATGTTTTTACATCGGTTTTTAAGCACACCCACCCGATGTTAAATGTAGGTTGTTTTTCTTAAATATTTAGACTAATTTTTATCCGAATCGATATGGAATCCCTGTAATTTTTTTGGTACTTAATTTTTCATATTTTTCCAACATCACACATACCAAATTTTAGTCCCTATTTGGTATGCAATTTTTTATATTTTTTCAACTAACCTTTTAGTTTCATTGCACCAAATAGCTAGGATACACATATTCTTCAACATGAACAAATTGATTTACAAAAGTACTAATCTAGTATACATACAACTGTTCAATCCACAAGAAATTGATTTACAAAAGTACTAATTGAGGAACAAAAGTACTAATCTAGTACACATATTCTTTCTTCAATATTCAACCATTTATAAGTCCTTTACCACACTTGAATACCAACATGCAATCCACAAGAAATCCGTTGTAGCTAGCTTCGGTAGAGAACACCAAAATCACATTTGCTGACAATAAATAATAATAACAATAAACATCAGCAGACAATACCAAAGTCAAGAAACTCAAATTAGGTATACATAGAAAATTCTATATAACTCACCATATAAAGTTTAATTTTTATATAACTCAAAGAAACATTTTGCCCAACGGAGTCGCAAATCATACAAATCATCTTGTGTTAATTCTGTTGGATCATCAAATACCTACAATATGTAAATAGCAATATAAAGTCATTCTTTGAAAATTCACCTTAAGTTGCAAATGCAAAGTAAATAACAAAGTAAAGTTATTTTTATTTACCTGCAACCAAGACTCGGTTATGTTGGCAGAGACAATATCCAACATATTTTTCATAACATAGTATCCACAGTCAATAGAGTTATGTTGTCGCCTTGTCTAAAATAAATGACACAGTTAGTGAATACTTATGATAAAATTAAATATAAAATTATAATTTACATGACGCTTACTTTGGGTTGGAGCCATGTAGCCTTTTTTCTATTTCCATTTGCCATTTGATAAACCCCGAAAGCACTAATTCAGAAAAAAATTCATATAGAGCAACATAAAATATGAAATTACTTTTGTAAAATTTTATGTATATGAGATATAACATATACTATAACAAAATTCACATAAAATATAAACTTACTTTGTAACAATTTTCTTCATGGTTGGATTAAGTTCCCGATGAAGTGAACAAAAGACGACCACAATATTGTCTCTTGGACAAATGACTATTAATTTCCAATGGTCTCTGTACGTGTGCGTGGAAACACAAAAAACACATCAAATATCTATGTTATCAAAAATAAAAAAATAAAAAACACAATTTCATACAAACTTACCCATGAATAAATGGTAGTAAGTGACACACTCTGTTTTCGTCACGTAACTTATCTTGTATGTATTTTTTAACCTCTGCTTCATTTTTTTGCATATTATCAACATACACACACCTAGCAGGGTCCATAAATCCATATACTTCCGATGTGGAATTATCAATACATACACGATGAATATACCTGAATAATTTTAAAGTAAATATTAGAGTCAAAGTGATGAGAGATATAACATATTAATATGTATTAACAGTAATAAAAAAAAGAAAATGTACTTACGTGGACCAAACCCATCGGACACAATAGTTTCTTCGCCTCGTAATAACGATTTGGCATTACGTTACCTTCGGGAAGCATTTGTGTCAACAATTCAAGCAATTCGGTAAAACTTTTATCAGTCCATCCATTATTTGCCTTTAAATTAAACAATTTTAACACAGCAGACAAACGTGTAAAATTTGTGCATCCCGGGTACAAAGGTTTATCCTTGTCACTGCATAAAGTATCATACGCATGTGCCCTCTTAAACGAATCTTGTCCAATATCACGCATCATGTCTTCTAGACGATCATCCATTTCTACACTAACATTATCTTTTTTGGACACATTTGACTTTGCTACTACTTCACCATGCCATATCCATTGTGTATAACTTTGGCAAATCCCTTCACAAATTAGATGATCCATAATTTCTTTCTTATTAAGTTTTGGTTCTTGATTTGCACAACGAACACATGGACAAAGAAAAAGCACATGACGACTTTTTTCAGCACTACTTTTAGGAGGAGGAATATTTTTTTTAGCATTACTTTCAGCAAACTGTATAAATTCCATCACTCCATGCTCGTACTCAGCACTTAATCGATTAGCTCTCATCCAACTACGATCCATACCTATGTTCCGAAATTAACACATACAGAGTTAAATCATTGTGATACCTACAATAGTCCCTCTTTTGGACACATTAGAGAGAACAAAGTCTCTACGTGCAAACATGTGGCATTAAATTAAATCATAAAAATTATTCCTAACACAATGGTATTTGCGCATAAAATTCTATTACTCAAATTTAACCCAAATAGCACCAAATTGACATCAAAATTATTTGACATTTTTACAAAAAGCTATTATTAAAAACAGTAAAATCATGTACTATTAAAGATACCTTATTTATCGTTGTTATCACCGCCAGAGTGCTGGAAAGTAGAAAAAGCTCAAGGTTGTCTCTCCAATAGAAACTAAAAAATAAGATATTTCTTTCAGTAGCAAATAATATCAAAACTTCACGTTGAGAATAGTTAACTTTTCCAAGTGAAAGACAACACCTTAAATTTCACGTTGAGAATAGAAACCTATACGGGAGACAACACCTTAAAATTCAACCAAACTGAAAGTAAAAACAACCGATTAGAAGAATACACATGAGATGAACAACAAACCAAACATAAATAATAAAAATAAGCAATGCATGGATTTAGTTTCTCTACTATTATGAGTCGCATCACCAGTATCTTTTACTTATTATTTATTATTTTAATTTAGAAAAACCTATGATATACATGTACACTTTTGAATAAACATATTTATTTTTTGTATTTTATAAATTGGGGATTAAAAATAAGTAGCAGTACACGATAAACATATTTTGTTTTTGTATTCGTGTGTCCGTACGTATATGGCTAACTAATTCATCAACATTATGTAAATATGATGAGAGAAAATAATTAATCAGAGAAAATATGATGAGAAACTTACGTAAAAGGGATTCACCTCATCTTTGGCGAAGAGATTGGTGGCGGCGGAAAAAAAAGAAGAAGAATGACGGAAGGTGGCGGCGGTGACAGCACCTTAAAATTCAACCAAACTGAAAGCAAACACAACCTATTAGAAGAATACACATGAGATGAACAACAAACCAAACATAAATAATAAAAATAAGCAATGCATGGTTAGTTAACAATTTTATTTTATTTTGAATAAACAATTTTATTTTGAATACACCGATTAGTTAACAATTCTAGTTATTTACCAAAAGGATTAGAGCTTACTGAGTTTGGTTCTACTATTTATGATTTAAAAAAATTATTTCAAATCAATCTGACTTTACCAAGTGTTATATATATATATATATATATATATATATATATATATATATATATATATATATATATATATATATATATATATATATATATATATATATATATATATATATATAAGAAATTTTTTTCATATATTAATAGAGCTTTTGAAATATAAAATATTTTATAAATAAAAAAACAATGAACTTACAGTATTCAAGTTTTTTCTTGAAGTTTCGTTACTGAGTATATGAAAACGATCAAGTGCAAGGAAAATACCAAGAACAGTAATCAACAGAACCTTAAAAATAGGCATTAATGCAACAACAAAAAGATTCCAGAATTCCATTTTATTATTACTACCCTGTTACATCAAACAACTTTTCTTCAATTAAATAAATAAACATGCATCATATTCATTTATTATTGGAAGTTTATAGTCTTATATATATATATATATATATATATATATATATATATATATATATATATATATAAAAGAAAATAAATTAAAGAATTTCATATATATTATAAATTCTGCATTGGAAACAAATCATTTTAAGTTGATGTATCTAGTCTATGTATAAATTAAATTCGTAAATTCTTAAATATATCTAAAAATTAAAATTTGTTAGTATAGGATGGAAAATTACATAATATTACTCCAATTATATAACACTAGTTAAAGACAAAATAAGAGTGAAGTTATAATGAAGTTATAAAGACTTTTAGTAATTGTGAAGAAATGACAAAATAATAAAGTGAAGTCTGAACCTATTTTGATAAATAGTCTGAATTTCATTACCAAAATAATAAAGTGAAGTTCTAATAATAAATATTTCATTACAAGTCTGAATTTCACTATCAAAATAATAAAGTGAAGTTCTAATAATTGTGAAAAAATAACATACAGGTAAGTCTGAGTCTATAAAATAGAAGACTATAAACTTTTCATTTTTTTAAGGTCTGTAGTTGAATAATTTAGTTTACCAAGTCTTTAGTTGAATAAGTCAGGTCTATATTGTAGGAGAACTGAGTAGTAGTGGATTCCTAAATGTTAAGATTTTTTCAGTTGTACTTAGGCTATTTAAGTTTTCATTCCAAATTAATTGTTACAGTTCTGTTCTAACAAATTGGTATCAGAGCTCCAATTGGGGCCTGATAATTGAGAAATAAAATAGAGAATACAAATTGTCAATCTAGTTGTATGTATATACATAACTAATGTACATGTGAAAGATCCAAAATAATTTTACTGCATGAAATGTTATTCCTCCCAGATCTAGTTGAAATGTTCGTTTGTCTCTATGTGAGTCCCAGTGTCAATCCTAGTTTGTATGTATATTATAGGTTTGTCTTTATGTGAGTCTCAGTATCAAACCTATGATATACATGTACGAGTACGAGTATCAATCCTATTTTGAATAAACATATTTATTTTTTGTATTTTATAAATTGGGGATTAAAAATAAGTAGCAGTACATGATAAACATATTTGGTTTTTGTATTCACGATGAACATATTTGATTTTTGTATTCTTGTGTCAGTATATGGCTAACTAATTCATCAACATTATGTAAATATGATGAGAGAAAATAATTAATTAGAGAAAATATGATGAGAAACTTACGTAAAAGGGATTTACCTCATCTTCCGCAAAAGGATTGGTGGCGGCGGGAAAAAAAGAAGAAGAATGACGGACGGTGGCGGCGGAGGAAGAAGAATGGTAGACGGTGGCGGCAGAGGAAGAAGAAAAACAATGATGGTGGAAGCGTAAAAGAAGAAAAATGGAGACAGAGACGGGGAAGCGAAAAAGAAGAACGATAAGAGATTTTTGAGAGTTGGAGAATCTTAAGTTTTCAGATAGGGTTTTGGGATTTTAAGAAACATTTTTTATCGGTTGGCAAATAGGCCTGATGTAAAAGGTTTAATCAATTTTATTTAAATTTTTATTTAGAATCTTATTACATCAGTTGGGCTAATTGGCCTGATGTAAAAGGTTTAATAAATCTTATTTAATTTTTTATTGAGAAACTTATTACATCAGTTGGGCAAAATGACCCGATATAAAACGTTTAATCCATTTATTTTTTTATTGAAAAACTTTTTACATCCGTTGGGCAAAATGACCCGATGTAAAACGTTTAATCCATTTATTTTTTTATTGAAAAACTTTTTACATCGGTTGGGATAAACAACCCGATGTAAAATGACTTAATCTATATTTTTTATTAATATGAAGAAGCATCTCATAATATCTGTATTTTTTATACAATTTCATAGTTAATGCATGTGATCACATTTTATATGAATTTAAAAAAAAATATAATCTAGATGATATATACTAAAGAATTGAAATTTTTGTTTTAATCCTTTTATATTACAAAATAAAAATATCATGCAATTATTATCAGTTAAATATAAATCACTTAAAATTTTTTTAATTAAAATGACTTAATCTATTTTATTTATTTATTTATTGAGGACTTTTACATCGATTGGGGTAAACGGCCTGATGTAAAATCTTTTATAATAAAATTTTTTATTATGAGTAGCATCACCAGTATCTTTTATTTTTTATTTATTATTTTAATTAAGAACGTCCTATGATATACATGTACGAGTATCAATCCTATTTTGAATAAATATAGAGAAACTATAGAGAAAATAATTAATTAGAGAAAATACGATGAGAAACTTACGGAAAAGAGATTCACCTCATCTTCGGCGAAGGGATGGGTGGCGGCGAAAAAAAAAAGAAGAATGACGGATGGTGGCGGCGGAGGAAGAAGAATGGTAGACGGTGGCGGCGGAGGAAGAAGAATAACAATGATGGTGGAAGCGAAGAAGAAAAATGGAGACGAAGACGGTGGAAGCGAAGAAGAAGAATGATAAGAGATTTTTGGGAGTTGGAGAATCTTAAGTTTTCAGATAGGGTTTTGGGATTTTAAGAAACATTTTACATCGGATGGGCAAATAGGCCTGATGTAAAATTTTTAATCAATTTTATTTAAATTTTTATTTAGAATCTTATTACATCAGTTGGGCAAATTGGCCTGATATAAAATCTTAATCTATTTTATTTATTTATTTATTGAGGACTTTTACATCGGTTGGGATAAACAACCCGATGTAAAATCCTTTATAACAAAATTTGTTATTATTTACGACACTGCCACCGCATTATTTTTTACATCAGATGGGGTACATGGCCCGATGTAAAATGTTTCTCCCATTTTATTTATTTTTTATTGAGAACTTTTTACATCGGTTGGGATAAATGGCCCGATGTAAAATCCTTTATAACAAAATTTCTTATTATTTACGACAATGCCACCGCGTTATTTTTTACATCAGTGGAAATATATGTCTGATGTAAAATCTTTAAATCAAATATTTCTCACATCATATTGTTAATAAATCTGATGTAAAATCCTTTAACAAATATTTTTCACATCATATATCTAAAAATCTGATGTAAAATCATTTAACCAAATGTCTTATTTTTAGTAGTGTAACATTATTCACATACAAGAGATTAAGAAGAATACATAAAATCTGAACTAACTACTCCTAACCTTGACAAGAGAGGGATTTAGCCACTCATTTCCATGATAGCTTGAGCAACAAGTTTCGGAAGAAGGTTGATCAACATCAGAGTCGAATAATCGAGAATGGATGGGAATCCACCTTCTTTTGTTAAAATATTACTAAGAGATGATGAGAAATGAAGGAATGGGTTTCTAGGTCAGAAAAATCTTCTCCAATGCAAATAAAAAAATAGATATTTTTACAAAAAGTAGCCCATGCTACTTATAGAAGGGTCAGCTGAGCTGTCATGTTCGCTAGGCGAACAGAGTGGTTCGCCTAGCGTACCCCGAAAATGCCACCTGAAGTGCATGTGTCCACTGAACTCTCCCTAGACAAGTTTCCAAAAGTTTTCTAAGCGAGTAATCCTCCGCCTAGCAAATTTGTGGCCCTTTCCTTGTTGTTTTAAGTCTGGGAGTGTTCGCTGGCTACTCGCTATCTCTTCGCCTAGCGAGTGCTTCGCTGCCTCCTTCACCTAGCTAGTTTATGGCCATTTCCTTGATGTTTTAAGTTCCTAGCCTTCACTACATAGTTCGCCTGGCAAACTTTGTGAAGTTTTGGAGGGAGCTTCGCTGGCAAGTTCACCTAGCGAACTTACTGTTGTTTGCTTGCTGTCTTGGTCTCTTTGCCATCATTCATGTGTCTAAATTTCCACTCTTTCATGCCTAATTCCTGCATAATAACGCACAAATTAAAGGCACCAAGATACTTTCACACAAAGTTGCAAACCAACCAAAACAAGAGTTATTTTGAATACTTCCTTGACAAAAAGGAGTGAAAGATGCCCACATTTGATAGCTCAAATAAGCAAAATTGGGAATCTAACAACTCTCCCCAATTAGATCTTTGCTTGCCCTCAAGCAAAGTATGCCTCTTGATGAACAAGAGGATTTTCTCAAGAAAAAGATTTCTTCGAGATCGGATTAAATGGCTCAAACGCAAGGGATGCCACCAGACACAAGTTCTCAATGGTTAGAATAAAACAACACACAAGAACTAAAGTCTTAAAGCAATGCAAACATATATCAATCAACAACAATGTTATCCTGAATGAATCACCATATCTCTCCTCTTCGAATAAGGATTCAAGAAATTACGCGTTTGCAACCGCGAGGACAATTTCACTCTCTAACAAACAATGCCAAAATCAATTCAATTCATAAAATATCTAACAATTATAAATGAAAATATGGAAGCAAGAAGATCACTAAGGTCTTTTCCGGTTGTATCTTGGTTAGGTTTACAAACAAGGGATATATCTAAGGCCATTGAAACGAAAGTGCTGATGCAAAAGAGACATTCACTGTACAAGCTATTCACACATCCCAACTTCATTCCACTCATTTCTCATTTGAAAACCTTCTCAACTTTTATTTCACAACTCAACTTTGTTTTTCACTATTTTTCTTCCAAGCAAGCATTCTTTTTATCTTTTTTTTTTACATTCATATTCACAAAACAAATTTTTCTCTTTATTATTTTTTCAATGCTTGCTCGGTTTGACAAGAGTTGTGGCAACCTACCAAATTTCATTTCCTTTCTCCCCAACTTATCTTTTACTCAACCCTCAAGTGAATGCTCTTGACTTTTTAAGGCACGAAGAACAATTAACAAAAAAATTCAGGGGTTCAAGAAAAAAAAGTTTTTGAAATCTCGCAATATTTCAAGCTGAGATTCAATTGTTTAGACTCAAGGGATTCACGAATACTCTCTGCTCACGGGTAAGTTGTATTTGGAACTGGTTGTGCTCGAAAGAAAACAAGCGCCTTGATCATTTCTAATTGCTTCCACAAATTCACAATAATAAAAAACAAAGCATGAATCAACATAATTTATTAGAACCCAACATTTAGTGTACAATGAAGGTTTCCTCACAATTTGTGGTTCTAAGTCCTAGGTGAACCATTCATTCAACAATGTTGCAAAAAGAATAATATTCAATTACGACAAGATTAAAGTTCTTAATGCATTCTAAAATTCTAACCAAAGGTAACCATGTACCTCAGCATTACTCGCTTGTTTATTTTTATCATTGCCATCCAAACTCTGATGCACCTTTATTGGATACTTCTTTTTGAAGAGCAAACAATCTAGAAGTTTCGACATCTCAACAACCATAAAATGATTAAAAATCTCTTAAAAGAAACAAAATAATTTAAACATAAAAATATAACATCACTTCAAACAAAATAAAATGTGCATGGGGAAAAACACCCCAAAATAGTACACAAACCAAATATCTGAAATAACAAAACACAATATCTGAAATACAAAGCAATAAAATCAAAAGATCAAAGACTTAGACCTCTTCGGACTGGGTAGAAAACGGTTTTTGGGCCCAATTAGGTGGCCCACTGAAATAAAATAAACCACCTTATTTCGCTCTGTTCGCCTAGCGAACTTCCTAGCGAACATGTTCGCTACTGTCTTCGCCTAGAGAAGTTGCTAGCGAACATCACAGGTTTTTGTTTTTTAAAACAACCATGCACAACATATTTCAACCACGTTCCACCACATCAGGCACCAAATTTACCAAACAAACAAAAAGCAATAAATACTTACAATATTGGGGTGCCTCCCAACAAGCGCTTTATTTAACGTCGTTAGAGCTCGACGGTCCGACGCGATCACAAATCGCCGAAATGCACGGAGGTGGTGTCCCGCTCGAAATCACCACCTAAGTAATTCTTCAACCGTTGGCCATTGACTGTCCAATTCTCTTTGGTCTTTATATCTTCAATGATAATAGCCCTGTAACTCAAAATGTCGCGAATCCAAAACGGACCCGACCACTTGGATTTTAACTTACCGGGAAATGATCTCAACCTCGAATTGAACAGTAACACCATATGCCCTACCTCGAATTTCTTGGTCACCAGCTTTTTGTCATGATACATGTTCACTCGATCCTTGTCAATCTTGTTCGACTCATAAGCTTGAAGGCGAATTTCTTCCAACTCACGAAGTTGGCTTTTTCTTTTGTCGCCACTCAAGTTATGATCAAAATTCAGCAACTTCAATGCCCAAAAGGCTTTGTGTTCCAATTCCACCGGAAGATGACAATTTTTTCTGTAGACCATTTTAAACGGTGTGAGACCAATCGGAGCTTTGAAAGCGGTCCGATAGGCCCACAAGGCATCGTCAAGCTTGCTTGACCAATCCTTCTGTGAGTAGACACGGTTTTTTCCAAATTTTTGTAAATCTCTCGGTTCGATACCTCCGCTTGTCTGTTAGCTTGCAGATGGTATGGTGTTGTAACTCTATGCCGCACACCATATTGCTATAAATCTTTGGCTAACTGAGTGTTACAAAAGTGCGAACCACCGTCACTTATTAACACTCTCGGAGTACCGAAACGAGAAAATATGTTTTTTTTCAAAAAATTTATTACGGTTTTCCCATCTGCATTAGCGCTAGCTATGGCTTCCACCCATTTGAAGACGTAGTCCACTGCAACAAGAATGTATTCATTTCCAAACAACGGTGGAAATGGACCAACAAAATTAATGCCCCAACAATCGAAAACTTCAACTTCTATCATGTTTTATAGTGGCATTTCATTTTGTTGTGTTATTCCACCGATCCTCTAACATTTGTCACAACTTTTTGTGTGCACGTACGCATCTTTGAACAAGGACGGCCAATAAAATCCCGATTGAAGGACTTTAGCGGCCGTTCTTGTATTGTTAAAGTGACCTCTATACGGAGAGTTGTGACAGTGCCACAGGATATCTTTGGCTTCCTCCTCAGAAACACATCTCCGCAAAATGTTATCGACACCAAGTTTAAAAAGATGTAGTTCATCCCAAACAAAGAACTTGACGTCAGATAATTTTTTTTCTTTGGTGACTAGTGTTGCACCCCAAAATTTGCCATCTTTCAAGGATTGACTCATTTCTTCAAATTCAATGACATAAGGGAAGCCCATCATTCCAAATTCAAGATTCATGAATTCAAGGCTAGATTCAAGAATATTACAAAGAGAAATTTCATGACATTTGCAAGAATGTCACATTTGTTACAAAATCCAAACTCTTGGTAATGCTTAGGAAATTAAGCTATTTCTAGTTTTAATTCAAGTTTCTAAAAATAACTTCATGTCATGGTATCCCCCATGCTCCATCAAGTCCACATGACCCTCCTTGTGCTTACAAACATGCAAGGAAAATATTTAAGAGCTAATTCAATGTTGGAATATCTCAAGATTAAGGCTATGCATACATTCATGGGAAATTTGAATATGGTCCAAAACAGCCCCATGCAAGAAGTGGCAATGTGTATCATATCACAAAATCATTTTTTGTCACAAAACCAAGGCTATAAGCTTATTTGATACATCTACACATCAAAAATCAGAATTTGAAAATTTTGTCCAAAAGGTAATGGTGTTAGCCACATGAATATGTCCAAGCATAACCAACCAATGGGTACAAGGTTGGAAGGCAAGGTAGAGTGCTGCAGAAAAATACAGCAAAACAGGCCTAGAAATGGAAAGATGTGGGGCTGCACCAAAAAAGAGGTGATAAGTACTCCCAAAAATGGAAACTTTGAAGATTGAAAGTTGTGCAAGAGCTATGCTTTTGGTACAGCAGAAAATGCAGCAGAAAAAGTGAGATAAGGAGGCTTGGAGGCTGCACAAAACCATCATTCACTATCATCAACAACATTTTGGAGATAGAGAGATTTGGAAAAAAAATAGAGAGAGCAAAAAACCAGCAAAAAGAGAAGAAAGAAAAAGAGAACCACTAAAGAGCAAGAGCCTTCACAACATAGAGTGAGGAGTGGAGCACATTCATCCAAAACCAAAGAGGACTTGCAAGAAGAAGAAACTCTTGGGTATCCATTTTCTCAAACTTTTCTCTCTTTATTTCTTTGCTCTTATATTCATTTTGTTTACTCTTTTATGTGTTGTTGAACCGTACATATCATGTAAGGCCCCATAAGGGACCAAGACACCATTATCAAGAAACGCCGAAAACGAAAGAAAACGTAGAAAAAGTTAGGATTTTGGCTGTTTTAACAGGCTAACGGTCGACCATAGCAGGTCTATGCGTCGATGCATAGCCTGCATTTTTAGACAAATTGAAAAACTTACAGTATGCGTCGACACATGGGTCGGCGGGCGCTTACCCGTCAGCCTATAAAATAGTGTGCGTCGAGTGTATGGTCGACGCATGGTGTTTATGCGTCGAGCCGTGGGAAAAGGCTGAAAGTCATGCGCTGACCCTATGGTCGACTCATGGCTTCAAAACTTGCAAAAAATGAGAAATTTCAGGCTTTGTGCATTTTGTTATGACTTCAAGTATCTTCCAAAAAAAAGAAACCTCAAAAAAAAATTCTCAAAGAGTTCGCACGGCGAACTCTTTGAAGGGTTTTTATTGGCATGTCCCGATTTTTTTTAGCCGACTAATCCCATATGTTGTATGATTTTAGTAGGAATGTTGCTATTGTCCTTGGTGTCTTTTGATTCCAAAAAAAAACATTTTCAAAAGCAAACTCTCGATTCTCATCGAGCCATTTCTGACCTTGTAAGCCGATTGCCTTATGCGTCGCCATCGATCTTGTTCGCTTCACCTCAAGCCTTTTAAGCAATTAAACCCTTGACCTGACGTCAAGCGGATTTTCTCAAATAATGGTTAAAACAACTCACCATATTTAACAAAAGGATAAAGTTCACTTTGTATTGAACTAAAGAGAGAGGATTAAGTGTAGACTTCTTCCTCTCCGAGTGCTGAGATGCTCACTGTAGTGTGGGTGGTTTTGACACTCGTCTTTCAATACAAAGATGTTTTCATCCACACCTTTTTCCCCTAAAAAACCCTCGGTCCCGTACCGAGCGCATTTTCAAAACACCTACAATAAATAAATCGATTCTCTTTGTATTGAACTAAAGAGAGAGGATTGAGTGTAGACTTCTTCCTCTCCGAGTGTTGGGATATTCACTGTAGTGTGGGTGGTCTCGATACTCGTCTTTCAATACGAAGACGTGACTTTATCCGCCACCTATCTCCCTCTACAATTCCCTTTCGCAACCTTTCACACCTAAAACCTCGGTCCCGCACCGAGTGCATTTTCAAATTCTTTTCATAACAAAAATTTGAATGGTCGTGGAGTGGTTAGGCGTAGGCCTTCTCCTATCCCGAGTGTTGACGTTTACCGTAGGGTTCTCTGTCACAAAAGCACTTACCATTCAAAACCAAGAAACACCTTAATAAGAGAATGAAGTTCTCTTTGTATTGAACTAAAGAGAAAGGATTAAGTGTAGACTTCTTCCTCTCCGAGTGTCGAGACGCTCACTGTAGTGTGTGTGGTTTTGACACTTGTCTTTCAATACGAAGACGCTATGTTCGCCACACCCTTTCATAACAAAAACTTTGAGATAAAGAATTGGGTACTACCCGTAGGGGTTACTATCCGAGGACCTATCTCGCCCCTTTAAAAGAAAAAATTCAACAAATCAAATGTGACATCTTGCCTCGCATGGCGAAAACTTATCTTTCGAAAAGGATATGATACGTCCGTTCTACCGCAAACAGGTAACGCCTAAGTCTCTAACGAGCGAGCAGCAATACACCTAACTGCTAGAATGCGTACGATAGCATCATCCATAAAAACATCAACAAATCGTAGGCCGAACTACGGCTGCTCTGATTCTTTACTTCGTTCAAGTAAAGATACGTAGGCACAAGGGCCACAATCCTTGTCGAGCACATTCCCCCTTATATCTGTAGTTCCCCGAACTACGTCGACTCTGATTTTCTCATATCCGTTGAGAATACGTAGGCCTAGGACCGCGAAGTCCTACCGAGTCTTCTCTTTCTTTTCTTCCCCGTTATCCCTCCTTCTCTCTTCCTAGGAACACTCTTTTATAGCATAATTTTTAAGCAAATAAATCACACACGACAAACAAATGGTTCCCATCGAGTACGATGGATGCGAGGGGTGCTAATACCTTCCCTTCGCATAACCGGCTTCTGAACCCAATCTTGGTTGCGAGACCATCTTGTCCATTCTTTTCTTGAGGTTTTCTCGATATTTTCCTTTCCCCTCATGGGATAAATAAAATTCGGTGGCGACTCTTCTGTCCTTTTCCTTTTCGCCTTCCCCGTCGTTGCGCGTATTTTTCGAGTAGCGACAACTAGTTAGACCTTCCGGTATCAATCCGATGGCTTTGTGGTTAGCCATATCGGCGAACCAAGGTCTAACCTTCACCGTATACAATTTTTCATCGGGGAACTCCTCCCTAACCTCTTTCTCATGTTTTGTGACTTCATCATTCACAAGTCGGGACAAGTGATCTTCTACCAAATTCTCGGACCCTTTTTTATCACGAATTTCAAGATCAAATTCTTGAAGTAAAAGAATCCAACAAATTAACCGTTGCTTAGAATCTGGTTTGGTAAGTAGATACTTGATCGCCACATGATCGGTGTATACCACAAATTTTGATCCAATCAAATAAGACCTAAACTTTTCTAATGCTACACTATAGCAAGCAATTCCTTCTCCGTTGTTGCATAATTAATTTGAGCTTTGTTAAGAACCTTGCTTGCATAATGTATCGCATGGAAAATTTTGGTTTTTCTTTGGCCT
The DNA here is from genome assembly GCA_963859935.3 of Lathyrus sativus. Classification (NCBI taxonomy): domain Eukaryota; kingdom Viridiplantae; phylum Streptophyta; class Magnoliopsida; order Fabales; family Fabaceae; genus Lathyrus; species Lathyrus sativus. The sequence goes on from OZ012735.1 coordinate 724,375,158, forward strand.
AAAACTGCACCAACCGCATAATCGCTCACATCGCACATAAGTTCAAAATCATTTTTCCAATTCGGTGTAACAATTATGGGTGCAGTTGTCGCGGTGAAATTTGGATACCAAACTATTGATTAGTTTGAATCTTATTCATTTGCAATCGAACTTTGATTTATCCAAAGGAAGGGATAAAGATCGAAATTCCCATAATGCAATGCAAATGCAAGGTTTAGAGAGTTTAAAGGTTCGGGGGTTGGTTAAACTTAGGGAAGGTACTAGCATCCTAAGTTTCTGTAGTACTCTACAGGAACCTCTTGTTTTATGTTTGTTTATTGCTAAGTTATCTGCTTAAGGGTTGAAATACCTAAGGGTTTATTTCTAAGTATACTCGATAAGTTGTTGCATCTTATGCCTACATATCCTTACGGGAGTGGAATCCGAGTATTTTGTAGTTTCCCTAAAGGGTTTGAGGAGTTCTTTGACTGTGGTCAAAGTTCATACGGGTTTAGGGTAGTTGGTTGATTAATTTTAGGAGAAGGGATGGGTCATCATTTTAAGGGAGATTTAACCGCCACAAATTGTAGAAAAATAGTGTTTGCATCGTCTTAAGAGAAGGGCTCAAGTACTCGGATAGGGATCGACGAGGTACGCCTCTATCTCTCTTAAGGCAAAGTTTCTACGGTATTGATTGTATTGATGTGGGGTGGAGTTTCTATCTCGCTTAAGATGATTAACATCTATTTCTATATTTTTTGGATGTTCGAATTGAGTTGTATGTTTTGATTGTTCTAAGTTGTAAAAGATAACGGTCCTTCCTATGGGATAGGATTTATCTTAAAAGATCGACTTGAATGGGATCAAGGATCAAGAATCAAGTGGGAGAATGATGCAAATGAGATGCACTACACACGATTGTTGAATCATGTGTAGGTTTTTCCTTTGGACGGAATGCAATACGATAGAGGTAAATACGGTAAAGGTAAATTACGAAAATGTAAAAAACATACACAACGCATGAAAGCGCTACGTGAGTGTGTGAGTTGTGAATAAAGTAAAAGTGGATAAGGTAGAACGCACATACGCATGAAAGCGCTAAGTGTGTGGATATGAGTTGTGAATGTGAGTATAAGCGTGCACGATTGATTACATTACGATGTGAGTTGATTTTAGTTGAGGTTAACTTGATTTTAGTTGATGTTAATTGTGAGAGGTTTGATTTTAAGAAAAAGTTAAATTTGGTTTGAACTAGTTTTTTAGGTGACTTGATTTTTAGGGAGTTTAGATTAATTATCTTAGTTTTAATAAAATGTTTTCTATTAAAGGTGAATTAAATTCTAAGTAGGAATTTTTAATTAAGAGGATCCTAAAAAGTTTATTTACTTTTTATCTTTATTTAAAAGAGTGGATTAGTTCCTTTTTTATAAAAGTTGTTATTACAAATCAATAAGATTATTAAGAAAATAGGTTTTAATATTATGGAAAGAGTGGTTATTATTAATTTTAAAATAAAGGTTGTTACTTAAGGCATAGATTTATTTAGGAAAAAGGTTTTATTATTTAAAATATATGATTTTTGTTATAATAAAAGATGAAAGTTAAAAAAAATTAGGAGGTAAGGTTTTAGTTATATTATTACAAAAGTTATTAAGATAAATAAGATGAGTTGATTTATTAAAAGAATAAATAATAAAATAGGAGAAAAAAAGATGGTTTAGTTAAATAACTCTAATTTGGAGAAAGATAGATTAATTGAATGAAATAGGTTTTATTAGGTCAAATTAATTAAATAAAAGAAATGAGTGATTTAAAAAGATTAATTTAAGTAAAAAGTTTATTAGTTAGTTTAATTCAAAAAACTGATTAGGCAATGATTAATTTAGGTTAATTTATTAAAAGGTTAATTTAAAAAAGATTTACTAGTTCATTTTATAGAAAATGGTTGATTAGAGATTAATAGTGGTTAATTAAAAGGTAAATGATTAGATTAAACTAAGTGCATATTAAGTGGGTTAATTAGGAGGTTAGTTAATTATTAGATTAGTTTTAAAAAGGATTTAATTAAATAGGTTAATTAGGTTGATTGATGGCAGATTAAGTAATTTAATGGGGTTAATTAGGGATTAAGTGAGGGGTTAATGGGCATTTAACGGTGGGATGGTGTAGTTAATGTGTGTGTGGTGCAAGTGATTAGCAAATTACAACATCAAATTAAAAAACAAAAAGAACCCTAATCTCCCAAATTCAACTCCCTCTCCCCTCCGCCGTCGCTACCCGCTCTCTCTTCTCTTCTGATCACTCGTCTCTTCGATCTTTCTGTCCACGTTCTTTCTCACTCTTCGAATCTTCTCCCCTCCTCCTACATAAAAAGACAAAGAAAATCAAACAGATATCAAAAGTTCAAACAAAACAACTTACGGTGTACGGTTTTTTCGCAAGTGTGGTGGTCGAAGGTTCTTCGACAGAGAGGGATCTGGTGGTGGCGGCTTCATGGCAACAATGGCGTGGGGGTTCGAAAGGAAGAGGGTTCGCGACGGCATGAGTTTGAAGGTGATGGCGATATGAGGTTTGCGATGGTGAACTGCGGTGAAAGCGACTTCCGTCGAGGGCGATTTTCGGCGAGGGTGATTTCCAGCGAGGGCGAAGATGACAAGGGTGTTGAACGAACTCAAAGGTAAGTTCTTCTCCAATTCATTCTGCGATTTAGGTTTTCTTCTTTTTGAAATTTGGGGTCTTGGTTCGTGGATTTTAGGGTTTTTTCTGTGTGAATGTTGTGGATTCTCATGTGTATTCATTCCGTGATCACTCTGAATCTCCAATCCTCTTCTTATAGTATTATTTCAAAGAACGAATTAACCAAGGGCTTAAAGACTTTCCTATTGCGGTTGATACATGTTTACCCGGTTTTGGGAACTGATTGATTTTGCTTTGGTTTTACAGAAAATGGCGTTAAGGCCCCTTCAATCTTTGCTTTGATGGTTCTTCAATGTGTCTGGCTCAATAAGGAAACTGATAAAACGTGTTTCTGGCTATAACTTGATAAAGGTAAACCCCTATTGAAACATGCCATGAATATGTTGACAGGCTTTTTCTTTCCTTATTGAAACGAGCCTTATCGAAACAAGCGTGTTGTTGTCCTAAACATAAACCAGGGTCGTAAACCGTTGTTTAAATCTCTCCCTCTTGCTATTAATTGAATTAATGTCATAACTCTCTATCCTTCTTGAAATTATGTTAATCGTACTGAATTTGGTTGTGATGTTATTGTTTGCAGGGTATTGTCACTACTGCGAAAATTGGCGCCGACCATGACAGAAGAGTCGCCACTGTGCGTTATTTATCCCAAAAGAGGGAAAGGAAACGCTCAGAGAAAACCTAACGTAAAGAGGGAAAGGAATGGTCATCGCAACCAAATCCTGGATTCGGGAGTCGGTTACGCAAGGGGAAGGTATTAGCACCCCTCCCGTCCGTCGTACTCGACGGGATCCACGCTTTTTTTCTATCTAAGGGTGTATTTATCTATCTACTCTAAAGGTCTGGTCTAAAAAGAAAAGAAAATGACTCGGCAAAGTATCGCACTTTATGCCTACGTATTCCCGTCTGGAACGAGAAATCAGAGCCAACGTAGTTTGCCTAACTACGGGTTAAGGGGGGAAGGTTGCTTGCCGAGATATCGCATCTCGTGCCTACGTACTTTCATACGGCATGAAAGATCAGAGCAAACGTAGTTCGGGCTACGGAAGACACAAGCTTGTCTGACAGTTTTTTATCTCCTTAAGAAAGGGTTTTCCAGATTAAGGGTCCAAGAGGACAAAACCAAATTTTGAATGTTTGTTTGAATCTTTTACGAAAGAACTGTTTTTTAGGATGTTCGCAATCTCCATCGCACTAGAGACTATGACCCAGGAGTGAACGCTTCGTATGTCACCCAAAGGGTACCACACTAAACATCCAGATTACTGGAGAGAGACCCTCCACCAACCTTTTCCCAGATAGCTTAAGGCTCGTAACGTACGACTTCGATTAACCTTATTACTGTATTTTTGAATTGTTTTGAGATGAGAAGAGAAAGACGCCCTAAAACTACGGTTGAAAGGGAATCTACCTACAGTTATCATGCATGGTTTAAAAACCTAATGTCTGTCATAATTCCCTCTTGCACAGAGGAAATCAGAGATCCTAGGGGAAAATAGCAAAAGAAAGCAAGCAGTAAATAGTAAATAGTAAAATGCATGTTATGCAACAGTACAAGCGAGGCAAGGGAGTCCGGCTCAACCTCAAACCTAAGAAAACAACAGGCAAGGGGAGACAAGCTCCACCTCAAACCTAAAGGTAAGCAACACAAGAAAACAGACAATGCAACAAAAGAAAAACAGAGGAAGCAGCCCTAGCAGCAGCAACAGTCTTCTACAGACAGCAACTTCAACCTTTAACAGTAGCTCTGGTCAGCAAAATTGAATTGACAGCAAAGTTGACAGCAAAGAATCTTCATCTTCAAGCTAGCTCCTATCTTCAAGCTTCTTCAATTATTCATCTTCAAACTCTAGCAAGCTCCACAAGAAGAGAAATCATCATTGAGATCAAGTTACAATGTTAGGAAGCCTGATGAAAACCAAAGGAATTCATCAGGAACCAACATGAAATAAAGTGCATCCTCAAAAGTTCTACTCATTAAGGCATGCCACGCATCCCTCCAAAGGAGAGATGGAGCTTCCTTAAGAGGACTTTGCATCATGGGATAAGGATAGAAGCAAACAATGCATTCTATTTTTTATGAAAGAAAAGACTAGTTCTAATGGCTCTTCCTAAAACCCTAATCCTATAAGCTTCTAAAAAGCTCCTAAAAGAGAAAGAAAACTCCAAATCCAAGCTCCACAAGCCAATCCATAGCAGCTACAAGATGTCTAGAAGCTCCTCCAAAAAGGAATCCAAGCACTTCAAGCTCCAAAGCCACCAACAAGACCAAACAAAGCAAGGCACCAAAGATGGAACACCACATGCACAACCAACTTGTGAAATATATCTAAAATAGAAAACTAAGTTGTAAACATCTAAGAATTTTCCTAAGGGAACATGCATGTTTTAACAATCTAGGGTTCAAATATTAAAGCCTAAATCAACTTGTAGGTCCACTAAACAATTCCTAAGCTGAAGCATGTCAAGGTAAACCACAAGTTTGGGAAGGCTCTAAACATCTCACCTAAAACAGAACCTAACATTCTCTTAAAAATCTAATAAAATTCCTAAGGGAGCATGCACATCTAACCTATAACATACTCAAAAATCACAGCCAGATTCAATACCAAAAGATCACACCAAAATCAACAAAACAGATGATCAATTATGCAAAATAAAAGAAAATACATAAAAGAGAAAATTGTAAATTAAATTGAAAAATACATGAAAATGCATTATTGATTCCAGAAAATCACAAATTTAATCAGGATTATGGAGATATTTTTAAAATATTTTTTGGATCAAAAATGGATTTATTGTGATTTTTGGAACCAATAAGCATTAAAAATAAATCCAAAAATGATTAAAAGAAAATAAAATGCTGAATAAAACCATGCGCGTCTGATGGTGTTGACAAGGTAATCTGATCCAAAGGCATTGAGCACGTCCACGTGAGCATCCCAGTCACACGCTGACTGGGATTAATGAAACGCTGTGTTTCATTCCTTGGAGGCAAATCCTCAGTTTAAACATGAGCCACACGATGTGCTGAATAAGTCCAACTTCCACAAGATCTGATGGCCATGACTTCATCTCCTTCCTTGGAACTCAGGCGAGGGGGAACAGTCTTTGGTGGCTCTCACGGTGGAAACAACCGTCTTCTCCGGTGAGTAGGTGGTCTCAGGTAGCCAGGTAACATCAAACCTTACATCAAAATGCTCAGAAACTCACAAGGATCTCAGATATCCTATCCAAATTCTCTAGATCAGGCTAGGTTTTAAAACACGATCCAAGTTTCAGAGATTCACATCCAAATTGATCCTCACCAAATCATAATCTAATTGCATAGAAATGATCCTCACACTTCCTAGGTTAACCTGATCTATCCAAATCACATTGAAACCTTAAGATCAAGCTAAATCGCGTCCAAACAGAAATTGCACTTCAACCTAAATTGTCTCTAATTGCTTCAATTTTGATTCAGAAACAATCTATGTCTCTATTAGATCCTAACCACATGTTCATTGCTAACTACATCATGCTAGATCAAGAGGAATTTTGAAGTTTACTAACCTGGTATCGATCCACTAACAGAGGTAGCTAGAGCTTACTTCTTGCTTCAAAACTCTCCAGACACGATCAGTGATGCAAGAGGAAAAGTCTTCAACTTTAAATTTGCTCTGAACTAGCTTGGAAATGAAAACCCGATTCTCACTTGCTCCCTTGAAATTTCAAATGCAATCTCAGCTTCCACCACGAAATTAGCTCTAACCTGAGTATGGAATCAATGATATGCTTATATAGAGTGAGTTTGTGGGCTTTTGAAGCTTGAATGAAGCCCAATCCAGCAATTCACAATTTCTGATTTTTCCTTCAAAGTGCACATGACAGTCGTGTATTCTGGCCGTGTATCTTGCTCCATAATCTTCTAATCACTTGCAAAATCCCTTGTGAATGAATTCAGATCAAAAGGAACACTTGAAATGCCTTGGTGAATGTTTTGGATATGTAACTTGCACATGAAGCAACACCATTATAACTTGTGAAAATTGGCCTCAACTAAAAAATCCACCAATGTCATTGTGTTTGAAATGAAATTCCCAATCAAAATGAGTACTTACTTGACATGTTTTGGTCACTTAACCATTAATTTGGATTTTTCAACTTTGAATCCTTTGAAAATCTTCCTTTTTAAGCCATTTCAAACCAAATCTTGATATGAGTACAATCAATTCATCATGACTTCTTGGCTAGCCTAAAAATCACATTTTGAACAAGTTTCATGTTGAACAAAAATCCATTTGACAAGTTCAAGTTGGAGATTTTGACCTATGATTGAAAATGGCCTATAATCTCACTTTCCCAAAATACCCCTGACTTGTAAACCTCATAACTTGAGTTCTATAAATCAGATGGAAGACTTCTAGTACAATTTAGAAATCTAAGATCATTAGGAACAACTTTGATGTTTGCCAAAAGTTCAGGTGAAACCTCCTTCTAGGTCAAAAATATCTTGGAAGTCAGATGATTTTCACAGACAAATTTCAGAGACATCTGAGGACTTGTAACTTGTCTGGATCATAACTTGAGTTCTATAAATCCCCTTGAGGACTTCTAGTACTCAAATTAAAGGTATTGAGATGTTCTACAAGTTTAAGTTTGGCCAAAGATCCATTTGAAACTTTCATCTTGACTTATGTAGTCTTGAAGTTAGGCACTAAATAGGGGATTTTACACTGAAACCCTAATTTAGCAACTTCCCACACTCTTGACTCTTCTTGACTTGATATTGGCACAACACCAAAAATGTCTCAACATATCATTTCATGAACTCCATGACCTAAAAGTAGGCTTTGATACTCTTCAATTGCACAGTTGACCTAGAATTGACCCAGATGAAACCCTAATTGCTTGCACCTCAATTGTGGCTCTTGCATTTGACACAATGACTTGATTGAACTCTACCATGGCCCTATAGGCATTCTATGAGCTCCATACACATCCTCTTCAACACTTCACATTCCTCTGATGGTCTTCAATTGATCCTCAAGTTAGGAGAAAATCCACATGCAAGCATCTAAACCCTTAGGCACTCAAACCACCTCCTGATGACTTTGATAACTTCTCAATCTTGAATAAAACCTCTTGCTAGGCTTCTCTTGATAAGAATCACACTTGATCCCCTTCTATATGAATGATATCATGATATGAAAATGATATAACTATGTAAATGTTAATGCAATGAAACATAAACCAAGTAAGAAAAGAGGTTGGGCAAATTTTGGGGTGCAACAGCTGCCCCTATTCAAACGGCTTGGACCCGACTGGGTGAAGAGCGAACGACCTTCAAATAATCGAGGTAGAAGACGGTTGAATACCAATAAACCCGGAAATTTGCCAACCACAAAAATAATCTGCGAAAACTGCTCGGGGAACAACATCCGTTACGCTGAACCCAGTTGTTACGACAACAACTGATCAATCATCTGATCAAACTTTTGATTTCAACATCAACCCCCTGTGTGACGCCACAGGCATCGAATTAACTTTTCAAGGAACAACTTCGTCCACAACTGGACTAAATTTTGTCAACACGAGGAGATACTCCATCAACACGGGTACAACTCCGTCCATAATTGGAATAACAATCTCTGTCAATTACAGGTAATGACTCCGTCAACACGGATAATAATCACTGGCGACTCCACTTGGGACAACTCCGTCAATCACGGTAACGACTCCGTTAACACGGGTAACAATCACTGTCAACACAGGTACAATTCTATCAACACGGATAACAATCTCTGTCAACACAGGTAACAACTCTGTCAACACGGATAACAATCACCGTCAACACGGGTAACAATCTCTGTCAACACAGGTAACAATTCTGTCAACACGGATAACAATCTCTGTCAACACAGGTAACAATCTCATCAACACGGATAACCATCACCATCAACACGGGTAACAATCTCTGTCAACACAGGTAGAAATCTCCGTCAACACGGGTAACAACTCCGTCAACACGGGTAAAAATCTCCGTCAACACGGGTAAAAATAGGTAAAATCTCCGTCAACACGGGTAAAAATAGGTGAACTCTCCGTCAACACGGGTAAGGATCTCCGTCAACACGGGTAACCATTTTAAGATTTTCAAAACTGTTGTACGGCGATCTGAAGAATACTTTACTGGGGAATACGAAAAACTTAACCAAACAACTCTGTGGGGAAAAATTTCACCGGGGAAATGACTAGTGACAACTCCGAAAGTTTAAGCCATGAAATCTTTTAACCCTGACGTATTAGAAACTCGAGAAAAATTCCGCTGGGGAAGAAGAGAAACTTAACCAAGCAACTCTGTTAGGGGAGCATGCGACGGGACGAACGTTATCATCACCTATCTCACGCCGAAAATTTGAATATCTAGAAATCCTTCCGAGCAAGAATCTCACTCCTCTACAGGGAATAACACCTGAAAACAAAGAGGTAATCAACCTGGCTTATGTTTCAGAATGCGTATGTTTGACAATGGCGTAATGCTCCATACATCATGGAAATGCTACGCGTTTGGGTAGATGCAAATATGATGATATATGCACAATGCAAAGATGCCAAGAGGCGTTTCAGCAAAATAAATGTTGAAGACAAAACCAAATCCGCTAGGGATGAACGGGTATCACAGACATATTCCAGCAAAATAAATGTTGGACAGGTGCAACCAACTCCGCTGGGGATAACCATCCTGTTGGGGAATGGCTCACAAGCTTGAAATTACGAGCTCTGCTGATGATGTTCATCCTGTCGGAGGAAAAACAACCTGCTGGGGAGAAGGAAAAAACACAGTCATGCGCGGGGATAATCCTTCTGAACCAAAGACGGCTTGGTTATATTCTGCGGGAGTTACCCATGCTGGGGATTGATTGTGTACATACTCACTGCTGGGAATGCACCTTCTATTAGGGACATCCAGATCCACTGAGGATACTCTCTGGGCAGCTTTCCTGGGGATACTCTTGTGGGGAGGACAACCCCACATCCAGTAGGGGTAAGTGCCATTTCAACTCTCTCTGGGATAAGACGTGACTTCCATCTGCTGAGGATCATTACAATCACTATGTCACGGGACTCTGGCAGGGGAAACATAAATTCCCTGACTGTTTGCTTCAAAGGTGAGAACCCTGCAAAACACAAACGAGATAGAACAAATCTATACAACAAGATCTATCCCGGTTAGTATCCGTGACATTCGTTCAGTCAATTCGAAGTTTTAGCAATTATTGGCAAGGGCCAGCAAGTTTATGTACATGCAATTTCATAAAAAAAACATCAGCGTTTTTCACAAACAAAACAGTAAAGAACAAGCATCAAGTACTGAATAACATCACGAGCAAAACAGTGAAGAACAAGCATCAAGTACTGAATAACATGCTTTATTGACAACGGGCCTGTAAATAGGCACAATTTTGTACACTGGATGCAACTCCTGAAAAGAGGAAGTTACACACAAGCAAAATACAAATATTACAGAAGCACAAAGAAAATTTGTATACATGTTGGCAACGGGGTACAGACAAACACCATGAGCTGATCCTCCTATGACTCGCCTGACTCTGACGCTTTCCCGATACTCGATCTTCGGAAGAGATTGTTTTGGATATACGACCCTCAGGTAATCCCAAACCACTAAGCAACGCAGTATCCAACTCGGACCACAGTCATTTGCTTTTTCAAATCCCTAACTTTTGCGTGAACCACCCTGCGCGGGTTTTCAATTCACCGGGATACCCTTTTTTGCCGAAGTTTCCCTTTTCAGGTTTTCAACTTCGCGGGTGTACACTTTTTTCAATTTTATCCCTAACTTTTGCCCGAACCTTTTATTCTTTTTTATGGTTCGCCGGGATGCCCCATTTTTTCCTGGATATTCTTTTTCTTTCCAGCGGGTCTCTTTAAGCAAAGTATTTTTTAACTGCGTCCGAGTTCACAGGGGATGTAAAATCCTCACCATCCATGGTAGATAACAATAAGGCTCCTCCAGAGAAAACCTTTCTAACGACGTATGGACCTTCGTAGTTGGGAGTCCATTTGCCCCTGTGATCTGATTATGGTGGGAGAATCTTTTTCAGCACAAGATCGCCCGTCTGAAAGCTTCGAGGACACACCTTTTTATCATAAGCTTTCTTCATCCGGCTTTGATACAGCCGACCATATGCTAGAGAAGCTAGTCTCTTCTTATCCATTAAACTGAGCTGATTCAATCTATCTTTCACCCATTCTGCCTCATCAAGTTGGACATCGCGCAAAACCCTCAAAGAAGGAATCTCAACCTCCAATGGTAGGACAACCTCCATACCATATACCAATGAAAAAGGAGTTGCCCCGGTTGATGTGCGTACCGTCGTACGATAACCGTGCAAAGCAAAAGGCAACATCTCATGCCAGTCCTTGTAGGTCACAACCATCTTCTGAACGATCTTCTTTATGTTTTTATTGGCCGCTTCAACAGCGCCATTCATCTTGGGCCGATACGGAGAAGATTTGTGATGTTCAATCTTGAAATTCTGGCACAATTCCTTCATCATCTTATTATTCAAATTCGAACCGTTGTCAGTGATAATCCGCTTCGGGATTCCATATCTGCAGATAATATCCTTCTTGATAAATCTGGCTACCACCTGCTTGGTAAGATTAGCATACGATGTCGCTTCAACCCATTTGGTGAAGTAATCAATAGCTACCAAGATAAAACGATGTCCGTTGGATGCCGTGGGCTCAATTTTCCCAATCACATCAATTCCCCACATGGAAAAAGGCCAAGGTGATGACATAACATTCAAAGGGCTCGGAGGCACATGAATCTTGTCCGCATAAATCTGGCATTTATGACACTTCTTTGCAAACTTGAAACAATCTGTTTCCATTGTCAGCCAATAATACCCTGCTCGTAATAACTTTCTCGTCATTGCATGTCCGCCGACATGCGTGCCAAATGTGCCCTCGTGGATCTCTTCCATGAGCAACTTAGCCTCTTTCTCATCCACACACCGCAAAAACACCAAGTCATGGTTTCTCTTGTACAAGACGCCATCCAGATTCAAATAGAAGTTGCCAGCCAATCTCCTAAGAGTCTTCTGATCACGACTAGATGCCCCAGCCGGATTCTCTTGGTTCTTCAGGAAATTCTGGATATTATAATACCACGGTTTGCCATCGGAAGCTTCCTCAATGGCGAATATGAAAGCGGGCCTATCAAGGCGAGAAATAACTATCCTGGGAGCCTCATTCCAGAAGTTAACTTTATACATTGAAGACAACGTCGCGAGAGCGTCTGCCATCTGATTTTCTGCTCGTGGTACATGGTGCAATTCCACCCTGTCAAAGAAAGGTAACAACCTTCTTGCATAATTCATATAGGGTATCAGATTGGGCTGACGAGTCTCCCATTCTCCCTTGATCTGGTTCACAACTAGAGCAGAGTCTCCGTACACATCAAGATTTTTAATTCTCAGATCAATAGCTTCTTCGAGCCCCATAATGCATGCTTCATATTCGGCCTCATTGTTGGTAACCAGAAAGGTCAATCTGGCAGTGAATGGGATGTGCGTCCTATGGGGAGTAGTAATGATTGCCCCTATTCCACTTCCATATGAATTAACGTCACCGTCAAATATCAACTGCCATTTGGAACCCAGCTCTGGACCTTCATCAGGCAACGACTCCTCATAGTCCTTCATTTTTAAGTACATGATATCCTCGTCAGGAAAATCAAACCTCATTGGCTGGTAATCATCAATTGGCTGCTCAGCTAGGTACTCTGACAGAACACTACCTTTAATAGACTTTTGAGAAACGTACTGAATATCGTATTCTGTCAATACCATCTGCCATCGGGCAATTCTTCCGAAAGTGCTTGCTTTTCAAACACGTATTTGATTGGATCCACCTTCGAAATCAGCATGGTTGTATGATTTAGCATGTATTGCCTCAAACGTTTGGCAGCCCGGGCCAGTGCACAACACGTCTTTTCGAGCATTGAGTAACAGGACTCACAATCTGTGAACTTTTTACTCAAGTAATAAATCACATGCTCTTTACGTCCAGTCTCGTCATGTTGACCGAGAACACAACCCATACTTTTCTCAAGAACCGTCAAATACATAATCAATGGTCTCCCGGCTACTGGGGGTATCAATATTGGAGGTTCCTGCAAATATTCTTTTATTTTTTCAAACGCCTGTTGACAATCTTCATTCCAGGTCACAACCTGATCTTTTTTCAATAACTTGAATAATGGCTCGCACGTGGCCGTTAGATGAGATATGAACCGAGCAATGTAATTCAATCTCCCTAAAAAACCACGAACCTCTTTTTCTGTTTTCAGCGTTGGCATTTCTTGTATTGCTTTTATCTTAGCAGGATCAACCTCAATTCCTTGTTCGCTAACAATAAACCCCAATAGCTTACCAGATCTCACCCCGAAGGTGCACTTGTTAGGATTCAGCCTCAGCCTGAATTTCCTAAGCCTCTTGAACAATTTTAGAAGATTGACCAGATGCTCTTCCTTCGTCTGGGATTTGGCAATCATATCGTCAACATAGACTTCGATCTCTTTATGCATCATGTCATGAAAGAGTGTTGTCATAGCTCGCTGATATGTTGCCCCGGTGTTCTTCAAACCAAAGGGCATCACTTTGTAGCAGAACGTTCCCCACGGGGTAATAAAAGTTGTTTTCTCCATATCCTCCGGCGCCATCTTTATCTGATTATAGCCCGAAAAGCCGTACATGAAGGAAAACACGGAGAATTGAGCGGTGTTGTCAACTAGCACATCAATATGAGGAAGCGGAAAGTCGTCTTTTGGGCTCGCCCTATTCAAATCTCGATAGTCCATGCACATCCGCACCTTACCATCTTTCTTTGGTACAGGTACTATATTGGCGACCCATGAGGGATAAGTTGTGACAGCCAGAAAACCGGCGTCCCACTGTTTCTGAACTTCCTCTTTAATTTTCACGGCCATATCTGGTCTAGTTCTTCTGAGTTTTTGCTTAACCGGCGGACATTCCTCACGCAATGGCAAACGGTGCACTACCATATCGGTATCCAACCCAGGCATGTCTTTGTAAGACCAAGCAAATATATCAGTATACTCTCGAAGCATCTCGATCAAACTTTGCTTGATATCACTTTGCAGTGCAGCCCCTATCTGGATATTCCTGACAACCTCTTCGGACCCCACATTGATAATTTCAATTTCCTCCTGATGAGGCAGAATGATTCTCTCTTCTTGTTTCAAAAGTCGAGTCAGCTCTTCTGATAAACCGTTATCCTCAAAAATCTCTTCTTCTGCTTGAAATATCGGGTGCTCGAAGTAGAAGCGAGTCATAGGAAGTTTGTGATCGGTGTCGTCTGAAATATGAATCCTGCAATGAGAATGGTTAAATGCTTCAAATAACGCAAATAAAGCACATAACCACGTTGCCATTTTATTGTTAAAGCAAAAACAGGAAAAACAAAGATCACAAAATTTGCATGAGAAAAACGCCTTTATTAATGATTAAACAAAGTACACACATAAGCAGGTAGCCCTAAAAACAGAATCACTATGCCCCGGGTAGGACACAGGATTATACAATAATCGAGAAAACAAATCATTACTGTTTTGTAGTCACTTGGACAAGTTCCTGGATAGACCAGTTGCATAGGCTCTGTCCTGGCACGCCGGGCTTTATCCACGAGTCCATATCGCAGTCACTATCTCCGTCCTCAACATCGGAAACAACATTAATCGTTTCATAACAGACTCCACCTGGAGTGATCACCACTGGCCCTTTGAACTTTGGCACGCCTGATACGGAAGATGACGATGTCGGGCGATACCCTAACCCAAACTTGTCCATCTTGACAGGAATTTCTAAGACTTGGCCCCATCTTTTGGTCGCTCCAGCCTGAACCACTGCCTGAGCGTCTTTGTACGAAGACACGACTACCTCTGGCCCTTTGCTGGGAACATGAGACTTGTCCTTGATCTGCAACCCTTCAAAGGCTTGGCATGACGTCTCATGGATTTCCCCATCCACTTCGACGTACTTGAATGACGAAAGATGACTAACCAGAATGTCCTCCTCTCCGCAAATAGTAACAACACTGTCACCGACCATGTATTTAAGCTTCTGATGCAGCGTGGACGTCACAGCCCCTGCAGAATGTATCCATGGTCGCCCAAGTAAACAGCTGTAAGCTGGATGTATGTCCATGATGTAGAACACATTGTCAAACACTTCTGGTCCGACCTGGAGTGGCAACGTTATGGACCCAAACACCGACCTTCTGGTCCCATCAAAAGCCCTCACGACCAAGTCACTTGGCGTGCATATGATTCCTCAGATATCTAGCTTCATCATATCCTTCTTAGGCAAAACATTCAAAGATGATCCGGTGTCTACAAGAACGTGCGACATAACAGTGCCCCAGCATTCCACTGAAATGTGCAAAGCCATATTATGATCCCGACCTCTAGGCGTCAAATCAAAGTCAGTAAATCCCAGGCTGTGTCCGGCATTCACATGCGCCAGTACTCCCTCAAGCTGATTAACAGTTACTTCCTGAGGTACAAAAGATGTGTCCAAGATTTTCAACAAGGCATTCCGATGAGCCTTAGAACAAAGCAACAAAGATAGTATTGAAATTTTGGAGGGCGTCTGCTGCAAGTGCTCCACAATCTTATAGTCGCTTTTGCGAATCAACCTCATAAACTCTTCTACATCCTTGATCGATGTTTCTTTCTCTTTCGACTGGGAAGGTCCTCCTTCATTCACTTTGGCTTTGACTTTAGCAATCCTCTCAACCTCAATTTCAGGTGAAGTGAAAATTCTACCACTGCGGGTCATGCCTCCTGCTCCGACAAGATTTCCCACTGCCCCTGTCGGCTGGCTATCCACCTTAATCTTTTCCCCGTTGCAAAAAGCTTCCAACCCATAATTCCACGGAATGGCTTTCGTAATTTCATAAGGAATGGGCCCTGCTTTCGTTATCGTGATAGTTGGCCGCTTGGCGGGCGCTGATATCGTAATAGTCTTTCGTGGAATTGTAATTGTTGCGACCTCACCCTGCTTTTCAAATATTGCCTCAACAGGCTCCTCAACAGCAGTACGGTCAAATTTCAAAGTCCCCTCATCAATCATGGCCTGAATACCTCTCTTCAAATCAATACAGCCCTATGGTCAGGTCCAACAATCCAAACAGTACTCATCACATCTAGGGAAAACCCCTCCTTTTAACAATCTGCTTTTAACATAGCTTAAAGGCGTCTTCAGATCATTTACGTCCATAATCAAATCCAAATCTTCTTCTGTCAGAATAGCATTCGCTCCATGATTCGGCATTGGTTGCTGTACAATATTGGGACCATCATGACTAAAGTTAATAACATTACTATCAATCAAATCTTGGACTTTGTGTTTAAAACATGACAACTCTCGATATCATGTCCGGGTGCCCCAGAATGAATCACAATGCTTACTAGCATCATACCCGTAAGGAAGCGCTCCTGTGGGTGGGTCCAACGTTCTCTTTTCAACCAGATTCAAACTTAACAGCGTTTGAAGCAGTTCTGCATACGTTGACGGGGGTGTATCAAATACCCTCTTTGGCTTCCCATTCTGAACCCTTCTCTGAGCAGGATTATGCCTTTGTTGTTGCTGCTGCTGTTGTGGTTGTTGTCGTTGTTGCGGTATAGGGATCATCACACTAGTAACCTATTGTTGAATATATAGATTCCTACCTCTACCTCGTCCTCGACCACCATACATTGCACCGGCGTCTCCCTGTCTTCTACCACCAAAGACCTTTTTTGTACCTCCAGCTGAGGTCGATTCACCAGCTTGAATCTTACCAATTTTGATGCCATTTTCAATTTGTTCCCCCATGAGTATCATGTCAGAGAAACTACCCATCGAGCAATTGAGAAATTTATCATAATACATCCCAGATAATGTTCCAACAAAAATATCAATCAATTCCCTTTCATCCATAGGTGGTTGGACCCTTGCCGCCAGATCACGCCAACGCTGGGCATACTCCTTGAAACTCTCCCCGTTCTTTTGTGAAAGACTTTGAAGCTGAACCCTATTTGGCGCAAGGTCACTGTTGTATTGGTAGTGTCTGACGAAAGCATCAGCCAACTCTTTCCAACTTCCGATCTATGCAGGCTCTAGTCCCATGTACCATTCCAGCGATGGTCCTGACAAACTATCTTGGAAAAAATGCATAAGCATCTTCTCATCATCAGAGTAAGCAGACATCCTCCGGTAATATGAACGCACATGAACTCATGGGCATGTATCCCCTTTATATTTATCAAAAGTGGGAGCTTTGAACTTCAATGGCACCCTCAGCCCAGGAACCAGCCCCATGGTAGCCATGTCCAAACCTGCAGAATTTTGATTGGCTATACCTATTATCTGTTCCTCCAACATTTTAATCCTCCAATCATTATCAGTAAGCCTCTCATAACCCATGCCTTGCCCAGAAAAGGCATCTTCCTGACGATCTCTTTCCCAGTACGGACCCTCATTACCATACCCGTCATAAACAGCATTGCGACCATGACCATGACCAATTTGGAAAAACCTAGGATCATACCTCAGATTGCCGAGCTCTTGATTAGCAGCCGCTTCCCCAAAGCCAGTATTGAAAGGACCCATCCCAGCACCATTGGTATTCACATTTCCAAACCCAGCATTGCCGTAGCCATTATTACCATAACCTTGATTGTTATCGCCAAATCCTCCGTTGCCGAAGCCCTGATTATTAAAGCCATCATTGTCATCCCGATTGCCAAAGCCAAAACCCTGATTGTTGTCACCGAAACCAGTATTGATACCAACATTCCTGTTGGTTTCCATGTTCCCATTGCCATTATCAGCATTTCCGTTACCAGCGTTGCCGTTGCCATTACCAGTACCAGTCTCACCAGCATTTGGTATCACTTCCTCCCTGTGAGGGTTCTCAACACGACCAGAGTTATATTCAGTATTACCAGCCGCTCGCGCCAGCAGCGGTTGCTCTAGAGTTTGAAGATGTTCCTGGCCCTTGGCCACAACCTCCATAGTCTGCATGAATTGGGCCAACCTATCCCGGATCTCCTGCATCTCGACTTGTACCTGGTCCATGATCTTCTTACAATTGCTTCTTGTAGCGTACCGGTGAGTTCTTTGTTCGTCAATCTTGAAACAACCTGAAAGACGCAGGAGATAAGATTCGAGCTCAAAAAAGTACCTGCCATGCAATATGAAGATGCAAATGCACATATGTAAATATGCAACAGGTTAATTCCCCCCCCCCCCCCCCCGATTCTAGTTCCGGAGAAGAAGCCATAACGATAATGGAGTCCCAAGTAAGCAAGCGCAGAATCAGAAACCTCATACATAAACAAATTCCAAGAGGCAGAGTACAAAGGTAAAACCAAATACAAATGAAAAGACCTCGGCCAACAAGCCTGGCGATGGTCAAAATACAAGCACGAATAACATACTACAAGAGAAAAACAAAGATAAATCAGGACGGATGGCGCGCCCGGACATCTCCCAATAGCCTCAACGTCTCCGGATGACCTGGTTTGGAGAGCAGTTCCTGTATCAGTAATGCGTGTCGCCTAACATTGGATCTCATCTTTTTGGCATCCTCTACACAGGCTCCCTTGCCAAAACACTCATCCAGCCTGCATCTCTTAAAGCCAGCCTTCAGTTCACAACCCCTCATTTCTTTGACCATGTTGCTCACTCTAAACTCAACGTCACTTCTAAGAGATGTCTCTTCAGCAATCTTCACATCCTTAGCGTTGAGCTGCTCCTCTAACCGGGAAATCTGCAGCTTCAACTTATCTTCACGCTCCTTCCGGCTAGTAAGCGTGGCATTCCACAAAAATTCCCATTTGGAAAGTCGAGAATAAGCCTTGTTCAGAAGCTTTTTCTTAGTAGCGAGCACACTACTAACACCATTCAAAGCTACTCCCACCTTCTCTCTCCTGCTGGTCTCTTCAATCAAATCTGAACCCAACCTATTAATCATCTCAGTCTGCTTCTTCAAAGTGAAGGTTGCCTCACTCTTCTCATGCCGAAGCTGGAAAATCTCTTTCTTTAACTCTTCATTTGCTCTTTGCAACTCTTCCTTTTCAGCCAACAGCTTGTTATACTTCTCAATCTCTACTGAAGTAGGTTCCTCAATCACCGGAAGATACAAAGGCTCTACAGCAGGATACGACATCAAAGACTTTTCAACTCTTTCATGGATCCAAAGCCGATAAGGATTATAAGCTCGACTGTCACTCTTGCCAAGCAATGTCTTTCCTCTTCTGTGAATATTACCCCAAGCATGCCTCAATCTGACCAAAACATCTTCGTCTAATAAACTCGTGAGATACAGAGATTCATGTATCTCGTCCTCAACCAGAGAATCTCTCAAAGCATAGCCAAACTGTCTCACAAGCAGAGAAGGGTTGTAGTTAATACAACATTTCCGTCCAATCAAAGGAATGTTCGGAAAGCCACTACAACTATATATAATATTCACTCCGAGCAGGTTCCGATCAAACCAAACAATGTTCTCAGCATATAATCTCATCAATCGGGAAGACCAATCTAAAGTACCAGCAGTATCAACAAAAGGTCCCGTCTTAGGAAGATGTCCCTGAAACCACATGTATAGAAGAGGTACACAGCAAGAAACATTCTTTCCCCGACGCTTCTCATTCATATAGTGAATAAAATGATAAACGTCACCCAAGAGAGTAGGCACCAGATTCTTCGAGGCAAGAATAAAGAAAGCATCTGAGTCAAAAAAATCAAGCAAGTTGGGGAACAATACAATCCCATAAATGCAAACAGCCAGAATAGCATTGAAGACAATCCAACATCCATCTTTCGCACACTGCGTAGCCTTCTCAACCAAGCAAGAAAGATGAAAACCATAAGCTCCATTCAGCTTGACCAAACCTCTGGGGAACTCAGAAGCATCTAGACTGACAATCTCAGCAAGCTTAGCCAACTCAGGCTCAGTATCCTCGTGAATAAAAGGCATCTGATCTAACACAGGCACTCCCAACATATCAGAATATTCCTCCAAAGTAGGGGCCAAAATAAAATCAGGGAACAAGAAGCATCTCAACTGAGGCTCGTAAAACTGCATCAAGGTATACAATTCAGTCATCTCAAACACAGAAGGTCTGCATAACAAACTGAGCAGTTTCCCATAAGACTCTCTAAACTCAGCCCTCACTCTCTGATCTACTAGAGCAACCAACCGCAATAAGGAACTGATATCTGGAGAAGGCAACCTGTAAGCAACTGTCCTCTTCATGGACTCCATGTCTGGCAAGAAGAACACTAGAATCTGAGGGGAAAAACACACCTGCAACATAAATACACGTTAATGAAATGCAAACATGAAAATACAAATGCATATGCAACAGGGGATCAAGTGCAATGATGAAGAACTGTGTTGTGCTGTACTGCAACTTGAGAACCATCAGATCTTCTCCTCAATCCAAACCAACCACAAAAGAACCCTCACAATCAATTCTCACTGACAGAGACAGACCAGGTGTTCTGAGGCCAGAGTTTTCCTGCAAAAGACCCACCTACCCCTCACAGGTATTTACTTAACTCGCAGACGAGGTACGACATCCTATGCGGTCATCAGCGTCACAGACTTTCAAGAGCGGTGATACGATACCCAGAAGGTGTGGCATCATC
This sequence comes from Lathyrus sativus, assembly GCA_963859935.3. Taxonomy (NCBI): domain Eukaryota; kingdom Viridiplantae; phylum Streptophyta; class Magnoliopsida; order Fabales; family Fabaceae; genus Lathyrus; species Lathyrus sativus. The sequence goes on from OZ012735.1 coordinate 724,395,569, forward strand.
ATCCCTTGAAGAGGCCTCACTTAGCTGAATCCCAAATGATAGGTACCCAGAGTCGACAACCCTCAAATCCAACAACCTGTCGAGCCCAAAGGGCCAGGCAAGATGACATCAAAGAGAATCTCGTCTGAGTGCAGATTTCGTAGCTAGCTGGTGCGAGCAAAGCAAGCAGGCTAACCATTACTCTCTACTTCTAAGTCTATGTGCACTCAAGCCCAGGTCCGACTTATCTTTCAAACTAACCCTCTACCCACAGCATAATAACAATAATATATAATACTGAAAGTAAAGACAAAAAGATAAATACATACAAAACCCCAGACGGGAAAACAAGCGCTAGGATTGACTCGCATAGGGAACCGTTGATCATCCCCAGCAGAGTCGCCAGCTGTCGCTACTGCAAAAATCGGTGCCGGCTATGACAGAAGAGTCGCCACCGTGCGTTATCTATCCCAAAAGAGGGAAAGGAAACGCTCAAAGAAAACCTAACGCAAAGAGGGAAAAGAATGGTCATCGCAACCAAATCCTGGACTCGAGAGTCAGTTACGCAAGGGGAAGGTATTAGCACCCCTCCCGTCCGTCGTACTCGACGGGATCCACGCTTGTTTTCTATCTAAGGGTGTGTTTATCTATCTACTCTAAAGATCTGGTCTAAAAAGAAAAGAAAATGACTCGGCAAAGTATCGCACTTTATGCCTACGTATTCCCGTCTGGAACGAGAAATCAGAGTCAACGTAGTTCTCCTAACTACGGGTTAAGGGGGGAAGGTTGCTCGCCGAGATATCGCATCTCGTGCCTACATACTTTCATACGACATGAAAGATCAGAGCAAACGTAGTTCGGGCTACGGAAGACACAAGCTTGTCTGACAGTTTTTTTATCTCCTTAAGAAAGGGTTTTCCAGATTAAGGGTCCAAGGGGACAAAAACAGAGTTTGAATGTTTGTTTGAATCTTTTACGAAAGAACTGTTTTTTAGGATGTTCGCAATCTCCATCGCACTAGAGACTATGACCCAGGAGTGAACGCTTCGTATGTCACCCAAAGGGTACCACACTAAACATCCAGATTACTGGAGAGAGACCCTCCACCAACCTTTTCCCAGATAGCTTAAGGCTCGTAACATACGACTTCGATTAACCTTATTACTGTATTTTTGAATTGTTTTGAGATGAGAAGAGAAAGACGCCCTAAAACTACGGTTGAAAGGGAATCTACCTACAATTATCATGCATGGTTTAAAAACCTAATGTCTGTCATAATTCCCTCTTGCACAGAGGAAATCAGAGATCCTAGGGGAAAACAGCAAAAGAAAGCAAGCAGTAAACAGTAAACAGTAAAATGCATGCTATGCAACAGTACAAGCGACGCAAGGGAGTCCGGCTCAACCTCAAACCTAAGAAAACAACAGGCAAGGGGAGACAAGCTCCACCTCAAACCTAAAGGTAAGCAACACAAGCAAACAGATAATACAACAAAAGAAAAACAGAGGAAGCAGCCCAAGCAGCAGCAACAATCTTCTATAGACAGCAACTTCAACCTTTAACAGCAGCTCTGGTCAGCAAAATTGAATTGACAGCAAAGTTGACAGCAAAGAATATTTATCTTCAAGCTAGCTCCTATCTTCAAGCTTCTTCAATTCTTCATCTTCAAACTCTATCAAGCTCCACAAGAAGAGAAATCATCATTGAGATCAAGTTACAATGTTAGGAAACCTGATGAAAACCAAAGGAATTCATCAGGAACCAACATGAAAGAAAGTGCATCCTCAAAAGTTCTACTCATTAAGGCATGCCACTCATCCCTCTAAAGGAGAGATGGAGCTTCCTTAAGAGTACTTTGCATCATGGGATAAGGATAGGAGCAAACAATGCATTCTATTTTTTATGAAAGAAAAGACTAGTTCTAATGGCTCTTCATAAAACCCTAATCCTATAAGCTTCTAAAAAGCTCCTAAAAAAGAAAGAAAACTCCAAATACAAGCTCCACAAGCCAAGCCATAGCAGCTACAAGATGTCCAGAAGCTCCTCCAAAAAGGAATCCAAGCACTTCAAGCTCCAAAGCCACCAACAAGACCAAACAAAGCAAGACACCAAAGATGGAACACCACATGCACAACCAACTTGTGAAATATATCTAAAATAGAAAACTAAGTTGTAAAATATAAGAATTTTCCTAAGGGAACATGCATGTTTTAACAATCTAGGGTTCAAATATTAAAGCCTAAATCAACTTGTAGGTCCACTAAACAATTCCTAAGTTGAAGCATGTCAAGGTAAACCACAAGTTTGGGAAGGCTCTAAACATCTCACCTAAAACAGAACCTAACATTGTCTTAAAAATCTAATAAAATTCCTAAGGGAGCATGCACATCTAACCTATAACATACTCAAAAATCACAGCCAGATTCAATACCAAAAGATCACACCAAAATCAACAAAACAGATGATCAATTATGCAAAATAAAAGAAAATACATAAAAGAGAAAACTGCAAATTAAATTGAAAAATGCATGAAAATGCATTATTGATTCCAGAAAATCACAAATTTAATCAGGATTATGGAGATATTTTTAAAATATTTTTTGGATCAAAAATGGATTTATTGTGATTTTTGGAACCGATAAGCATTAAAAATAAATCCAAAAATGATTAAAAGAAAATAAAATGCTGAATAAAACCACGCGCGTTGGATGGTGTTGACAAGGTAATCTGATCCAAAGGCATTGGGCACATCCACGTGACCACAGTCACACGCTGACTGGGATTAATGAAACGCTGCGTTTCATTCCTTGGAGGCAAATCCTCAGTTTAAACATGAGCCACACGATGTGCTGAATAAGTCCAACTTCCACAAGATCTGATGGCCATGACTTCATCTCCTTCCTTGGAACTCAGGCGAGGGGGAACAGTCTCCGGTGGCTCTCACGGTGGAAACAATCGTCTTCTCCGGTGAGCAGGTGGTCTCAGGTAGCCAGGGAACATCAAACCTTACATCAAAATGCTCAGAAACTCACAAGGATCTCAGATATCCTATCCAAATTCTCTAGATCGGGCTAGGTTTTAAAACACGATCCAAGTTTCAGAGATTCACATCCAAATTGATCCTCACCAAATCATAATCTAATTGCATAAAAATGATCCTCACACTTCCTAGGTTAACCTGATCTATCCAAATCACATTGAAACCTTAAGATCAAGTTAAATCGCGTCCAAACAGAAATTGCACTTCAACCTAAATTGTCTCTAATTGCTTCAATTTTGATCCAGAAACGATCTATGTCTCTATTAGATCCTAACCACATGTTCATTGCTAACTACATCATGCTAGATCAAGAGGAATTTTGAAGTTTACTAACCTGGTATAGATCCACTAACAGAGGTAGCTAGAGCTTGCTTCAAAACTCTCCAGACACGATCAGTGATGCAAGAGGAAGAGTCTTCAACCTTCAATTTGCTCTGAACTAGCTTGGAAATGAAAACCTGATTCTCACTTGCTCCCTTGAAATTTCAAATGCAATCTCAGCTTCCACCACGAAATGAGCTCTATCCTGAGTATGGAATCAATGATATGCTTATATAGAGTGAGTTTGTGGGCTTTTGAAGCTTGAATGAAGCCCAATCCAGCAATTCACGATTTCTGATTTTTCCTTCAAAGTGCACATGACAGTCGTGTATTCTGGCTGTGTAGCTTGCTCCAGAATCTTCTAATCACTTGCAAAATCCCTTGTGAATGAATTCAGATCAAAAGGAACACTTGAAATGCCTTGGTGAATGTTTTGGATATGTAACTTGCACATGAAGCAACACCATTGTAACTTGTGAAAATTGGCCTCAACTAAAAAATCCACCAACGTCATTGTGTTTGAAATGAAATTCCCAATCAAAATGAGTACTTAATTGACATGTTTTGGTCACTTAACCATTAATTTGGATTTTTCAACTTTGAATCCTTTGAAAATCTTCCTTTTTAAGCCATTTCAAACCAAATCTTGATATGAGTACAATAAATTCATTATGACTTCTTTGCTAGCCTAAAAACCACATTTTGAACAAGTTTCATGTTGAACAAAAATCCATTTGACAAGTGCAAGTTAGAGATTTTGACCTATGATTGAAAATGGCCTATAATCTCACTTTCCCAAAATACCCCTGACTTGTAAACCTCATAATTTGAGTTCTACAAATCATATGGAAGACTTATAGTACAATTTAGAAAGCTAAGATCATGAGGAACAACTTTCGTGTTGGCCAAAAGTTCAGGTGAAACCTCCTTCTAGGTCAAAAATATCTTGGAAGTCAGATGATTTTCACAGACAAATTTCAGAGACATCTGAGGACTTGTAACTTGTCTGGACCATAACTTGAGTTCTATAAATCCCCTTGAGGACTTCTAGTACTAAAATTAAATTTATTGATATGCTCTACAAGTTTCATGTTGGCCAAAGATCCATTTGAAACTTGCATCTTAACTTATGTGGTCTTGAAGTTAGGCACTAAATAGGGGATTTTACACTGAAACCCTAATTTAGCAACTTCCCACACTCTTGACTCTTCTTGACTTGATCTTGGCACAAAACCAAAAATGTCTCAACATATCATTTCATGAACTCCATGACCTAAAAGTAGGCTTTGATACTCTTCAATTGCACAGTTGACCTAGAATTGACCCAGATGAAACCCTAATTGCTTGCACCTCAACTGTGGCTCTTGCATTTGACACAATAACTTGATTGAACTCTCCCATGGCCCTATAGGCATTCTATGAGCTCCATACACATCCTCTTCAACACTTCACATTCCTCTGATGGTCTTTAATTGATCCTCAAGTTAGGAGAAAATCCACATGCAAGCATCTAAACCCTTAGGCACTCAAACCACCTCCTGATGACTTTGATAACTTCTCAATCTTGAATAAAACCTCTTGCTAGGCTTCTCTTGATAAGAATCACACTTGATCCCCTTCTATATGAATTATATCATGATATGCAAATGATATAACTATGCAAATGTTAATGCGATGAAACATAAACCAAGTAAGAAAAGAGGTTGGGCAAATTTTGGGGTGCAACAGGTGTTAATCGTGATGTAGTTGAGGTCTTCTCTTTGATTAGTAATGTTGAATTTATCTTTGGTAAAGAAGGTTGGACTATGCTCAGACATAGGCAAGTCAGTATTTTGGAACATATCATTTGATTTCAGAATAGCTGAACTTCCCTCAATGGATAGTTCACCTTCGTGATTTTGGGAAATTCCAGTCTGAGAATGTTCAATTCCTGCAGGCTTCTTCGATCCAGAAAAACTTATATGAGCATCACCAGGTGGTTGTAAATCTGTAACATTATCTGTAAATTCATTTCTACCATCAGGTTTTGGATTGGAGTCCATTTTCTTAGCCAAGCAGGATGAAGATGATGTCCAGTGCACGAGTTAGACAAGGATTAGGTTTGTATAAGGGATTGCCAAGAGAATCAAGCATGTAAAGGAAGTTCTTCTGTGTAAGACATTTCGTTGGATGGAAGCACAGGTTGTTGAATCATTGGCACTGGCTATTGAGATTGTTGAACAGGGTGAGCTTCAAACACTTTGGTGTCCTGGTCCTCATATAAATCAAACTTGTTTACTTGTGCCGGGATCCTGATTTTCTAACGACTGTTGCTTTGTTTTTTTTTTTGTGTCCGAGGGTCCTTGTTACAAAAAGATTTGGCGAAGCTACAACATGTGCAGGAGGCGGCTAATCAACGGACAACTCGCGTATAGGTAGGTTGTATTGCTTCCATAGGCAAATAATTTGGTACTGAACTCATTAAGTGGTTAATCTCGATTTCTGTTTCTTCTTCACAATAACCTCAAGTTTGAGAATCGTAGGCAATGCTCTTTGGTTCTATCCAGTCAATAAATGGTGTTCTGAGTTCTCTTGATTTCACTTCACAAGATTACTGACTTTGTTAATGTCAAATGCAGGTTCAAACTTTCACGGTCGGTCCCGTCGCGTATCACATTGCGAGTTGCTTCAGAAAAGTCTTTGCGGAGAACCGATGCCTGTCTATAGCTCTCTACAACTTCCTCTACATGTCTACTATCTTCAATAAGCGGAAACCAAGTTAGCATGAGTTTCAACCATGGTATGTCAGACGGTAATTGCGCGTATATAATCCGAGATAGCAATCATTAGCTCTTCCAGTCCCTTTATATGTATTGCTTCTACTCTGACTTAAATCCAAATTCGTGCAGGAAGGAGGAGGAAACACAGAGTAATGGTTAGGGTCGATTGGAATTGGTCTTTACCCTGCACTTCCAGCTGATTATGCGAAGAGATAGTGACTGGAGGTGCTGCTTCCCTTATTGGTGCTTTGTTGCTAGTTCTCATGTTTCCATTACAGTCATTAATTATCAGCAGAATGCAGAAGCTGTCTAAGGAAGGGTTACAACGCACATACAAGAGAATTAGTCTCACGAATGAAGTTGGCTGCTATGGACACTGTAAAATGTTATGCGTGGGAGAGTAGTTTCCAGTCTAAAGTATCAAATGTACGAAATGATGAATTATCAGGGTTCCGAAAAGCATCATTACTTGGAGCATGTAAATCATTTATCCTAAATAGCATTCCAATTTTCTGTAACTATGATTTCCTTTCTTCATGCTTCTTTTGAGCTTTCTCCAATTTTAATGCAGGTATCTTCATGTATCAAATTCAAGATTGTTGAACCACTAGAAGCAAATTTGTCAATTTCATCCAGTCAACACACAATAATGGCCACTGATTGTGCAAATTGAATTTCTACAAAGTGCAGGCTGCAGAGGTTCCGGCTTTGTCACCAAACGTCAGACACAGAGAACAAGTAGAATAGGGGGCCCAGTCCTCCTTTTTCAATGTAAATCAAATGTAGTAACATTTGTATAAAGAGTTTGGTGTTAATAAATGTTCTACCATGTATTAGATGAACAATATTAGATATTAATGAAGTTGTTTTCTATGTTTGGTCGCCAATATATCAGCTTTGATGTGCGCACGTCGTACCTCTTTGAATCGTAGTATTGTATTAGTTTGCGTATCAACCCCAAACATTTATGTACCGATTGTTTGTGATCATAACAAAATACAAACTTATTATGCTTTGAAATGAGGTAGCCTGACAGTAATACTTGTAGAGCTCCAAATGACTATTCCCAATTTGTAAGCATAGTGATGTGATTTGAGTAAAAACAAATGCCTTTAGTGTAGAGTTTATCTCCCCATTCTTGGAACAAGAAGTAATTCAATTACACCACTCCATCAAATTTTGAAAATGAAGATATAAATTGAACTAAAAGAGTCCAACATTTAAATCCTCATGAATGACGCCTTTGACAATTGATTCTTAAAACCACTTCGTGCAAATTAACTGAGTTTAATCCCACTTGTAAAATTCGAAATCTGAATGGCCTGATAACCGCCTTGACCCATGAACATCTTAAGCATCCTTTTTGATGAGATCTTGGTTTTCCTTAGAAGTATATACCCTTGAGATATTGAGGAAACAAAGACCCAATAAGACCTATAACCAAATCTGGAATAGAGCCAACCAGTTACGTTTTGAAGCATTGACTGCGAATTTACACCTGAGATCACTGCGTCTGCACATACTTGTTAGTCACAAAAATATTAGATAAAGTCAAATAACAATAGAAAGTTCGCAAAAAAAGACGTGGCATCTTACGGTCAAAAATTAGGGTGCAACAGCAGTTATTAGGCTTTGTTTCAAAGAATCAAAAGTTGTCATGCAAGAATCATCAAAAACAAAATACTTATCTTTATTGAGCAGGTTGCTCAATGGCTTTGCTATCTTCGCGAAGTCCTTGATGAATCTTCGATAAAATCCTGCATGACCCAGAAAACTTCGAATTCCCTTCACATTCAGAGGTGGTAGTAGCTTTTCAATCACTTCTACTTTAACTCTATCAACTTCAAGTCCCTTTGAAGAAATCTTGTGCCCGAGCACAATGCCTTCTGTGACCATGAAGTTGCATTTCTCCTAATTAAGCACTAGATTAGTATCCACACACCTCTCTAAGACAGCATCAAGATTTTTTAGACAAAGATCAAATTGCGGTCCAAAAACTGAGAAATCATCCATAAACACCTTGATCGTCTTCTCAATCAAGTCTGAGAATATAGCTTGCATACACCGTTGAAAAGTCGTCGGTGCATTACACAAACCAAACGACATCCTCTGATAAGCAAAGATTCCGAAAGGACAAGTGAAAGCTGTTTTTTCATGATCTTCCAGGTTGACAATGATTTGATTATACCCGGAGTATCCATCCAAAAAGTAATAATATTCTGGACCGGAAAGCCTCTCGAGCATTTGATCCATGAAAGGAAGAGGAAAGTGATCTTTTCTCGTAGCTTGATTGAGCCTACGGTAGTCAATACACATTCTCCACCCCGTTACGATTTTTGTTGGAATCAACTTATTCTTTTCATTGCGGACAACTGTCATTCTACCCTTCTTCGGCACCACTTGAACTGGACTCACCCACGGACTATCAGAAATAGGATAAATCTTGCCGGCATCCAACATTTTTACAACTTATTTCCTCACTACTTCTTTCATAGTGGGATTCAATCTTCTTTGTGGTTGAGCTACCGGCTTGAAATCGTCCTCCATGAATATTCGATGCATACAATAGGAAGGACTTATACCTTTTAAGTCGGAAAGAGTCCAACCCATTGCCTCTTGATTTTTCTTCAACACAACAATTAATTTCTTTTCTTTATCCATGGTTAACTCTAAACTTATGATCATCGGCTTGTTTTTATCTTCATCAAGGAAAACATACTTAGGATGAGATGGTAACAACTTCAACTCAAGCTTGCCTTCCTCATTGTTGTCTTTTTTCAAAATTTCCACCCTTTCTTTTGAAGGTGGTATTTCCTCTAACTCTTCAAGTTCCCGTAATTCATTGAATTTTGAAAGAGCATTAGTAAGAACCTGTTGTAATAGGGTGGGAACTTGCAATAACTCTTTGACTTCTTCAATTGCCACTTCTGCTGCATCAATTCTAAACCAATCGGTTTTGTCTTTAGAAAGCTTCATGGGTTCAAAAAGATTGAAGCAAATCTCCTCATCAAGAACTCTTACTTTCATGAGACCATCATCCATATCAATCGCCATGCGCGCAATTTTCATAAAAGGTCGACCAAGAATCAATGGAGAGTATTCATCTTCTTCCATATCAATTACTACAAAGTCAAATAGGAACAAAAATTTATCAACCTTTACCAACACATCTTCGGCTACACCATGAGGGCGAGTGGTAGATTTGTCAGCTAGTTGCAAAGTCATTTGAGTAGATTTCAACTCCATGTACCCCAACCTCTTCACAATAGATAAGGGTATCAAATTTATGCTAGATCCCAAATAAATCAACCCCTTTCCAACATAGATATTTCCAATTGTAATGGGCAAAGTGACTCATCCCAGATCACTTTCTTTCCTCGGGAGAGTACGTTGAATAATTGCGCTATAACTAGCATCCACCAAGATCGTTTCTTGATCCGTATACCGCTTCTTCTTCGTGAGAATGTCCTTCATGAATTTAGCATACTTTGGCATTTTCTCCAATGCTTCAGAAAATGGAATATTAATTTGCAATTGTTTGAATATGTCCATAAACTGAGTATAGTGTCTAACATTGTCTTTCCTTATCAGAGCATGCGGGTAAGGCAAATTTTGAATCGCTATCGTGTTCACATGCTCTTTTCCTTTTCTCTACTTTCTCACTCTTTCCTCTCTCTTACTTTTCTCTCCTTCCTCATTTTTTTCACTTTCTCATTTTCAACTAAATCTCCCTCAACATTTATTTCTACTTCTTTCTCAACATTTTCAATTTCTTTTTCAACTACAACTTCCTCCGCCACTATCTCCTCACCTACGCCCGTGTCAATTTCTCTACCACTTCTAGTAAGAATTTCCTTGCAATGCTCTTTAGGATTTGGAGTAGCGGTAGCCGTGAAAGGCCCTTTTTGTTGATCGGCCAATTGTTTTGATAATTGGCCCACTTGTGTCTCCAAATTCTTTATAGCCGCATCAGTGTTCTTTTGATTCGACATTGACATTTGCATGAATTGAGTAAGAGCTTCCTCCATCTTTGACGGTGCACTTTGAGTTTGTGGAGGTTGAGTGTAGTTTTGATATTGTTGAGGGTTTGAAGTTCCAGCTTCTTGTGGCCTCTAAGGTTGTTGGTACCCTTGATTAGGTCTTTGATAACCTTGATTTGCTTGTTATTAAGGTGGTCTTTGTTGGTATCCTTGATTTTGATTTCCGATATAATTGGCTTCTTCCAAAATGGAAGGACAATATCCGGTAGTATGGTCACCTTTACACAATTCGCAACTCGCCACTTGAACTTGAGTAGGAACTTCTTGTATCTATTTGATTTGTTGTGGAAGCTTTGACATTTGTTGAGTTAAAATCTCCACTTGTTGCGTAAGAAGTTTGTTTTGGGCAAGAATAGTGTCATTCGTACCTAACTCGAGCACGCCTGGTTTTCTTTGAGCTACCCCACGGTTATGATTCCCTTGGTGATCATTAAGTGACATCTTGTCAATAATTGCAATTGCATCATCGGTGCTTTTAGACATCAAAGAACCTCCCTCTGTAGCATCCAATAAGGTCTTGTGAACCGAAAGGAGACCATTGCGGAAAATATGAACTTGAGTAAGTTCATCAAAACCGTGTCCTTTGCATATTCTTAACATAGACTTGAATATCTCCCAAGCTTCGTTGAGGGATTCACTTGCTCCTTGTGAAAACACAGCTATCGCAGTTTTAGCTTCCATGAAACGGTTATGTGAAATCGTTCAAGAAACTTATCTTCCAAAAGATTCCAATCTATCATGATTATTGTAGATTGATCAAGATACCAGTCCTTCGCTTTCCCAATCAAGGAATGAGGAAATAGTCTCCTGAATAATGACTCTTCCTCAGCTTCGGTTGCTCCCGTTGCACCCACAATCTCATAGAATTTTGTAAGATGTGTGAACGGATCCTCATGATCTAATCCCGTGAAAGGATTTTGATAGGTAAGTCCTAGGATTCTCGTCTTCATCTCGGCTTGTCGTCCATTTTGAAGATTACATGCGAACTGAGCGGTGTGTCTTGGACTATTTGTACACAAGACAGAAACTGGAGGTGGTGGTGCTGCTGCCATAATTGGTGAATTAGGTGGAGTGGATGAATAAGAATCTCCAAGATCTTGTCTTTGAATAGCTTTTTGTCGTCTTTGCCTTGTACGACTATTGGTACGCCGAGCGGTTCTCTCAATCTCAGGATCGAAAAGAAGGTTTTCCGGCCGAACATGTCCATGCATAAACGAATTCTGCACACGAACTAAACAAATTAAAAAGCACAAAGAATTACAAAGATAAGAGATTCACAATACAAAAATCTTAAAATCACTAAACTATTACAATGCTTGCAATATTCTACTAACAATCCCCGACAACGACGCCATTTTGTTAGGAAGTATTTTGTGGTAGTGTTTTATCGTATCCACAGGGATTGAAGAGAATATAGATGCTTGTCGTTCAACGGTTTAATGACTTAAGAAAAGGGGGGGTTTAGAATGGTTTCAATTTCATAACAAAAGTTTGCAAGAAATAAAACGGAATAAAAGTTGGTCTAAGTTTCATAAAAGCATGTCAAGATTAGGGTTCGCTAGTCCGTCCTAAACGTATCCAACCAATCAAATATGTGAATGAAGTTCTAACCAACATAACCGCGTATCCTCTCAAAAACGTTCATCTCTAAAGCGATTTCATGAATGTTATTGTTTCGACTGCTAAATGATCTCTCTAAATAACAATCGAAACAACAATCATTAAGATCAATACAACACAGATATCAACTTTCAAATCTATGTCTAGCATTTGTATAGTTGATAGATGAAGAAGTTAGGTCAAGAATTGGAAAGCTCATGTCTAAAGCAATCCGAACCACAAATGTACAAATAGTAGTAAATAACTTCATCTACATTGATCATAACATTATTCACATACAAGAGATCAAGAAGAATACATAAAATCTGAACTAGTTACTCCTAACCTTGACAAGAGAGGGATTTAGCCACTCATTTCCATGATAGCTTGAGCAACAAGTTTCAAAAGAAGGTTGATCAACATCTGAGTCGAATAATCGAGAATGGATGGGAATCCATCTTATTTTGGTGAAATATTTCTAAGAGATGATGAGAAATGAAGGAATGGGTTTCTAGGTCAGAAAAATCCTCTCCAATGCAAATATAAAAAAATAGATATTATTATAAAAAGTAGCCCATGCTACTTATAGAAGGGTCAGCTGAGATGTCATGTTCGCTAGGCGAACAAAGTAGTTCGCCTAACGAACCCGAACAATGCCACCTGAAGTGCCTGTGTCCTGTGAACTCTCCCTAGACAAGTTTCCAAAAATTCGTTAGGCGAGTAATCCTTTGCCTAGCGAATTTGTGGCCCTTTCCTTGCTGTTTTAAGTCTGGGAGTGTTCGCTGGCTACTCGCTATCTCTTCTCCTAGCGAGTGCTTCGCTGCCTCCTTCGTCTCCTTCGCTGCCTCCTTAAGCCTGGCCTTCGCTACATAGTTCTCCTAGTGAACTTTGTGAAGTTTTTGAGGGAGCTTCGCTGGCAAGTTCGCCTAGCGAACTTGCTGTTGTTTGCTTGCTGTCTTGGTCTCTTTTGCCATTATTCATGTGTCTAAATTTCCACTCTTTCATGCCTAATTCCTGCACAATAACGCACAAATTAAAGGCACCACGATACTTTCTAACAAAGTTGCAAACCAACCAAAGCGAGAGTTATTTTGAATACTTCCTTGACAAAAAGGAGTGAAAGATGCCCACATTTGATAGCTCAAATAAGCAAAATTGGGCATTTAACAGCGTTCTCGACATCTTAAATTATGTTTAGGAGTTTATTATTGCATGTTTTCTATATATGATTTTCTATGTCTTTATCTAACAAAATGAAGAAGAAACTAAGCCATATGTGAGGGCATCTATCATCGATCGCAATTGAGGTAATGTCCTTCCTCATTATCAAATTTTCTTGATCACTTCATATGTGTAAGTTGGTGTACTAGGTTATGTGTTATTATTGATGTTGATTGCATGATTAAGCATGTTTTATCCTTTTGAGTATTTGAAATATGTGTAAGCTATCTATTTATCTCTTTTTTATGCTTGTATGACATAAAATGATGATTTGTGCTGATTTTTAATGGATCTATCAACCTGCACAGAACACCGTTCGACTCATAAAATGACAAATTTTCATGATTTAGAAGCGGGTCCGCTCAGGTCGACCATTAAGTCGACTCAAAATTTGAACATTGATCATTATTTATGTTTTCTCAGTATGCATCGACGTAAAGCCTGTATGGGTCGACGCGTCGCACAATTTTCCTGAAAAATCTCTGTTTTGATGAAACGTTCAAAATATTTGACCCATTTAATGCATTCACTCTTTCTATGTATTCAAACATCATAATTAGCATTTACCTTAGTATGTTGCACCTACTTAAAGCCACTCTCTACATCTCCTCTTCCCAAAAACCCTTTAAAAACCTAATTTTATTATATATTCAAGGAGTCTAGTGAAGTTTCTCTTCAACACCAAAAAATCTATTTTACTATTCATCTTCTTCAAAAATTGTTCTCATGCTACACGAAGAGTAACAGGGAAAAGAACAACCAGAGCTCCATCCGCTCAAGCTGGCATTTCAAGAGCTGCTCTACCGTTATCCGCTTTCTCTCTCTCTCTCTCTCTCTCTCTCTCTCTCTCTCTATTACCTCCCGAATACACTGAACTTCATGAGAAAAATCTGAGCAAAAGATCAATTGTCAAACAATTTGTTTATTATCGAAAAGTTGCTGAAAGAATACACATTCAAGAAGTACTTGAACTTCTGGATGCTCAGAATTTCAACAAGTTTTTGGAATGTGATAATAAATATGATGAGGACTTGGTTAGAGTTTTCTACACTGGTCTTCAAGGAAAATGAGAAGGTTTTGAGTTCAGTACTAAAATTGGAAATAATAAAATGTATGTCAATGACTCTGTCTGGAAAGATCTTTTCAATATGTCTCCTATAACTGTTGATCCGCTGACTAAGGTCATTGATACTCGAATCGTGGACGGGTATGAGTTCAAGGAAGCCTTGAACTCCATGTTAAAGAAATCATATATTGGCGACATTGTCGCTAGCGACCTTTTTCCAAAATCAGTTACAACTGGTAGGTTGAAACCGGTTGACAGAATTTTACAGTGGATTGTCTCTCACATTCTTCGACCCAAGAAAGGTGGTTATTCTCGGGTTGACCAAGCCGAGGAGAACTTGGTTTACATTCTGAAAAAAAAAAGATCAAAATTAACTGGCTTCACTACATTGCAAGTAGAATCTACTCTTTGAAAGACTCTGGCCGAGGGACCGCACTGTCATATGGTTCTTTCATCCAACCTATCCTCAATAATGCTAATGTAGTAGTACTCGGTATCTTATACACAACCTTGACAACCGACCAAGAGTTTTGTCAAAAGACTCTAACTATGATGGGTTATATTTGGGATCCTCACGACACACGCTACAAATTTATTGTTAAGGCAACAAGTTCTCGTCTACAGGAATCTGATGAGAGTGATGAAGACGAAGAAAAAGAAGAGGGTGGAAATCATATGGATACTGATGAATAGAATAACAGTGGTTGGCTAGATCAATCACCGCATTTGGAATCTGATGGAAACCAAGGATGGGGTGCCTGGCAACACACGGGTTGGACCACACTTGGTGAAAATTGAAGGAAAATTGCGATCTAAACGCAGCGGAAAACAAAAATTTTCCTTTAGTGATCCTCACGAATGAGCATGGTCAGTGATAGAATCGTTACCTCTTTGTGGCGATTCAGATCTTTGATGCAGCGATCACAAGCGTTGATGAAGTGCAACGCCTCTACTCAGTCCACACGAACAGCTTCCGGTCACAGTGCTAGCTGCTTACGAACGGAATTATTTGAGTGAGAAAAGAGAATCAAAAACGAAATTGCATCAAGTGAAAGCTTCATCACAAGGGTTCCTTTTATAGACTCTCTTGTGGGCTGCGGGCTAAAACCTTAATTCACATGATCCATAATAATATTATATATTATTATAATAACTATTATTATAATAAATATATTTATTTTATTATTATTTTATAACCATTATAAAATAACAATAATTATTATTATATTATCCGAATTTCTATTTTTCACTTAAGTGCACCGTACCTTACGGTGTTCCTTTGATTTCTCTATCTCTCATCAAACTGTCCTTATGTGTGTGACCCTGTAGGATTTCGTAACGTTGGTAATTATATTAAATTATATATATTTAACATAATAAACAGTAAGCGGTATCTAGCAACACATCACTGCTACCCAAGTCACGAAAATGTCATGTGATCTGACAAAACCTTTTTCGTGATAATATATGTTTGTACAATTACCCTTTTGCCCCTATGTCTATATTGAACACAAGGCATACACTGTGTCATCCTTGTCCAGTTCAATATTGGGCCCTTAGACATTTCTCCTGTTATGCAGGATTGGCAAATTCCATCTAGGACACTCATGTCCCTCAGCATGCTTCGTGGAGTGCCCATCAACTGTCTTTATGATCATCCAGTTACGGATAATGTTTGATCAGCAATAAAGCACCCGACTCTACATCTAGGGTCCATAGTGGTTTCAGGTCGAAGGGTGGTAATACACCATTATCACCATGAGAATAACTTATGACACTTTGCATAACATACTATGTAGTATTCTCATAGCGGGTCAATCCGGTATAAATATTACTCCTAATATTTATACCTATGTCAAGACTTGATAACTCTTTATCCATGATCCATGAGATGTGATCATCAGTCTATCTTCATAATAGTCTCAATGCTTTTAATGTTATCCCACTTTGCAATAAAGCTTGACTACGGATATTTTAAGAATAATGTCTTTATGTTTAATGGGATCTCATGATTAAGTCACACTTAACATTTCATTAAACAGACTAACTATTCTAGGGACTTTATTATTCTGAAAGACAAACATAATAAAGAAATGCCTTTTATTATTAAACGAATAATCTGATACAAGTACCAAAAAGTATTGGCCTCTAGGGCTTACACCAACAATCTCCCACTAGCACTAGAGCCAATTAGGCATACCCCTAATACCCATAGATCTAGTATGACCATCATGCTTCTGTTGCGCAAGAGGCTTTGTTAATGGGTCAGCGATATTGTCAAGTGTAGGTACTCTGCATATCTTCACATCTCCCCGATCGATTATCTCTCGAATGAGGTGATAACACCTAAGTATGTGTTTGGATCGTTGGTGAGATCTAGGCTCCTTAGCTTGTGCGATAGCACCATTGTTATCACAATATAAACCAATGGGATCCACAATGCTAGGGACTATGCCAAGTTCACTAATGAACTTCTTGATCCAAACAGCTTCCTTTTCTGCATTTGAGGCAGCAATATACTCGGCCTCAGTTGTAGAATCAGCAACTGTTTCTTGCTTTGAACTTTTCCAGCTCACAGCGCCACCATTGAGACAGAACACATAACCAGATTGTGATCTAAAATCATCCTTATCTGTCTGGAAGCTAGCATCAGTGTAACCAATTACATCAAGCTCTTCCTGACCTCCATATATCAAGAATGAATCCTTAGTCCTTCTCAAGTACTTAAGGATATTCTTGACAGCTACCCAGTGAGCATCACCGGGATCAGATTGGTACCTACTCGTTGCACTTAATGCATACGAGACATCTGGTCGAGTACATAACATGGCATACATGATAGATCCTATTGCAGATGCATATGGAATCTTATTCATGCGATCCCTTTCTTCCTTAGTTGAAGGGGATTGTGTTTTTGATAAACACAGACCATGTTGCATAGGTATGAATCCTTTCTTGGAATCATGCATATTAAAGCGTCTCAACACTTTATCTATGTATGTACTCTGACTTAGGCCAAGCAGTTTTTGTGATCTATCTCTATAGATCCTAATTCCTAATATATAGGCTGCTTCACCTAGGTCTTTCATAGAAAAACAATTCCCTAACCAAGTTTTCACTTGTTGCAAGGTAGGGACATCGTTTCCAATGAGTAATATGTCATCTACATATAATACCAGAAACACGATCATGCTCCCACTAACCTTCTTGTAGACACAAGGTTCATCTTCATTTTTGATGAATCCATATTGTTTTACGGTTTCATCAAAACGAAGATTCCAGCTTCTGGAAGCTTGCTTCAATCCATAGATTGATCGCTGTAACTTGCATATCTTTTGGGCATCTTGTGGTATGTCAAATCCTTCAGGTTGTGTCATGTACACATCCTCAAGAAGATTCCCATTAAGGAAAGCAGTTTTGACATCCATCTGCCATATTTCATAATCATGATATGCAGCGATGGCAAGTAAAATCCGAACAGATTTAAGCATTGCAACTGGTGAAAAGGTTTCATCATAGTCAACCCCATGAATTTGTTTATAGCCTTTTGCAACCAGTCTTGCTTTATAGGTATGTACCTTACCATCCATGTCAGTCTTCTTCTTGAAGACCCACTTGCATCCTATAGGGTTAACTCCTATAGGAGGTTCTACCAAGGTCCAAACCTGGTTTGTGTACATGGAATCCATTTCAGATTTCATGGCTTCTAGCCACTTCTCAGACTCAGGACCAGTTATGGCCTCTTTGTAGGTCACAGGCTCATCTTGATCCATGAGTAATACCTCACCCTGATCACTTATGAGATATCCATATCTCTCAGGTTGGTGACGTATCCTGCTTGACCTACGCTGGTCTTGTTCTTCTTGAGCAGGTTGCTCTTCCACAACTACTTGTGTTTCCCGCTCTAGTTCCTCCATAGGTGTTTCAATGTTTTGTGATTCTTGAATTTCTTCAAGCTCTATTTTCCTCCCACTGTTTCCTTTGGAAATAAAATCCCTTTCCAGAAAGACTCCAGTTCGAGCGACAAACACTTTGCCCTCAGAAGGATTGTAGAAGTAATATCCTCTTGTTTCTTTAGGATACCCCACAAATAAGCATTTGTCAGATTTGGGCTCAAGCTTGGTTGAAATTTGTCGTTTGACGTAAACCTCGCAACCCCAAATCTTCATGTAAGACATATGTGGTTTCTTACCACTCCATATCTCATATGGTGTCTTATCAACCTTTTTGGATGGAACACGGTTAAGTGTGTAAGCTGCTGTTAATAATGCATGTCCCCAAAAGGAGTTTGGAAGATCGACGTGACTCATCATGGATCGGACCATGTCTAACAAGGTTCGATTTCTTCTCTCAGATACACCATTCCATTGTGGTGTTCCAGGAGGAGTAAGTTGGGATAGAATCCCATACTCTTTTAGATGGTCATCAAATTCTAGGCTTAAATATTCACCGCCTCGATCTGATCGAAGAACTTTAATATTCTTACCTAGTTGGTTTTGTACTTCATTCTTGAATTCCTTGAACTTTTCAAAGGACTCAGATTTGTGTTTCATTAAATACACATATCCGTATCTACTGAAGTCATCAGTAAAAGTGATGAAGTACTGAAAACCTCCTCTGGCTGGTATGTTCAGTGGTCCACATACATCAGTATGTATGAGTGCCAAAAGATCATTAGCCCTTTCACCTTTTCCTGTGAATGGGGACTTTGTCATCTTTCCAATTAAACAAGATCTGCATGTCTCATATGATTCATAATCAAAAGAGTCCAAGAGTCCATCTTTATGGAGTTTGGAAATACGTTTCTCATTTATGTGGCCTAATCGACAGTGCCAAAGGTAAGTTGGATTCAACTCATTAGGTTTCAACCTTTTAGTATTAATGTTATAAATTGGCATTTCAAGATCAAGGACATATAGTCCATTATTCATTTTTGGAGTAGCATAGAATATATCATTCAAATAAATGGAGCAACAATTGTTCCTTATTATGAATGAAAAACCAAACTTGTCCAAACAAGAAACGGATATAATATTCCTGCTAATTGCAGGTACATAATAACAGTTCTCTAACTGAATTATTAAACCACTAGGTAAAGTTAAAACATAAGTTCCTACAGCTAAAGCAGCAACCTTTGCTCCATTGCCAACTCGTAGGTCAACTTCACCTTTTGCCAAATTTCTACTCCTTTTTAGCCCCTGCACATTAGTACAAATGTGAGAACCGCATCCAGTATCTAATACCCATGATGCAGAAGTAGATAAATTAACTTCAATAACAAAAATACCTGAATTTGAAGTCTCTACTCCATTATTCTTATCTTCCAGGTACTTTGGGCAATTTCTCTTCCAATGTCCGGTCTTACCGCAATGGAAGCAAGTGCCCTCCTTTGCTATTCCTCCACTAGGCTTCAAAACAGGAGGAGTGGGTTTGGGTTTGGCAACTTCCTTGCCTTTCCCTCTACCACCCTGTTTGATGGGCCTCTTGTTCTGTTTCTTTCCATTACTGACCATCAGAATGGATTTCCCTTTTGTCTTCATATTCTGCTCAACAGTTCTCAACATGCCTAGCAGTTCTGGAAGACTTTTGTCCAAGTCATTCATATTGAAATTCAGGACAAACTGACTGAAGCTCTCTGGCAACGATTGCAAGATCAGATCAATCGCAAGTTCCTTTCCAAGTGGAAACCCTAATCTGTCAAGGTTCTCCACATACCCAATCATCTTGAGTACATGGGGACTTACAGGGGCTCCCTCAGCTAACTTGCTGTTAAAAAGGGACTTTGAAACCTGAAACCTCTCATTTCTTGCTTGCTCTTGATAAAGCGTTTTCAGATGTCCGATCATATCGAACGCAGACATGTTCTCGTGTTGCTTTTGCAACTCAGAGTTCATGGTAGCAAGCATGAGGCAAGCGGTTTCATTGGCATCATCGAAATGCTTCTTATAAGCATCTCTTTCTGCCTTTGGTGCAGAACTAGGAGGTTCCTCCTCAGGAACTGGTGTCTCCAAGACATACAGCTTCTTATCGTGCTTGAGGACAATCCTCAGATTACGGTGCCAATCCAGGAAATTTGTCCCAGACAATTTTTCCTTATCTAGGATGGATCGCAAAATATTGTTCGATGTGTTTGTTGTCATGGTAATCTACAAGAGAAATATGAAAATATAAGTATCATTAAAACAACATATTTAATTAGGCCTTTAATCAAATATGCTCCCACTATTTTATTCAAAACAAATGACCCTCATCATTTGATTCGGAAAATCCCGTTGGAAGACTTTCTAGTGGGTCGAGATCCATGTTTCACTTTGTTTTAAGTCAGCGTTAGGCTGATTACACAAAACTAAGTTATTTAGGTAGGAACTCCTTCCAATTGTATCTCATACAACTCTCGAATATTTTCAATTGGGTGAATAACTCCTTATTCTGATCCATCACATGAATCATTCCCAATTCTTGCTTCTAAACATATATAATCTTATTATAATTTGTTTAGTTAAGTTTGACCCATTGTTTTAGCAATTGGATATTACAATTATCCCATCACACCTTACTAATATAGAACATGCACCTCGCGTAGGCGAAACCTACAATGCTCGATACTAGTCTTGATGAGTGCTAAAAATTGGAAAGCATAAACTTAATATTTAATTTTGAGGGAATTTGTTATTAGTTTGATCTCACCGGCTTAACATGCAAAACGTCTCTCACATGCATCAACATACAAGTACATGCATCAACATACATATAAAAAGATACAATTATGGCCCCTAACGCAATTGTTCTCTCAAGCCAATGAGAGAACCTAAGCTAACCTAATAACGATCTAAGCTTCTCCAAGCATGATCTCCAAGGTTATCCTCCTTTAATATTGAATACTTCCTTTTTTTTTCATAACATAATATTACATTACATATAAGAAAACTCGTTTTACATACGAGGGAGTGAGATGAGAAAAGAAGTTACATAAAGAGATTGAGAGAGAGGCACGACACGCAGGCCGTATTCAAAAATCCCAAAACAAAACTAAGGCCATAACTGATCACCACAAATAAATAATAATAAACACACTTTTATTATTAGTTTAAAATTCCGATAATTAAATAAACTAAATTAAATTTCGACTGATTGATCACACTTTGCAGACTTAGCCGGGGGTTCCGCTGCCCGGTCAGCGGACGGTGGTTCCGCTGACCGTTCAGCGGACGGGGGTCAAGGGGGCAGCGCCCCCTTGCGGGGTTGTTAGGGGCAGCGCCCCAGCGAAAATTTTTATGAACACTTCATTGTATTTCACGTCGTTTCCTGCACAACTTTTGTGCATTTACGACCCCAACCGGAAAAGTCTGCGGCAATACAACACTTGTACTGCCATTAATCCTAATGCAACAATTTCATGCCGTCAAACACAACTCGATTGATAACTCAATATGATAGATCAACATATCATTGCTTCACCATACTAACGTCGGATTCCGAAGCGAATGAAAGTGATGATCTTTCAAAAGAATTACAATCCTTATGTGATTGAATGGATGAAATCAAAACAGTATATCCCATATACCATCTTTGCATCAGAATTTCTTATATCTTATATAAAAGTGATCGATCTAATTGTGTAACCTATGGATGATCAATGTATCGCACAACTTCACCATACTAATGTCGGATTCCGAAGCATAATCAACATCAATCATCCAAATCGTACACAACAGATGCCAAATTTAATTAATCGTTTATTGTTAAATTCATTCTGTGTTTTAATCGAATCAAATACAGAAAAGACGGAAATTTAACAGCTATCAGATCCATGGTTTCGTAAGTGGCTCTGATACCACTGAAGGAAAATTGCGATCTAAACGCAGCGGAAAACAAAAATTTTCCTTTAGTGATCCTTACGAATGAGCATGGTCAGTGATAGAATCGTTACCTCTTTGTGGCGATTCAGATCTTTGATGCAGCGATCACAAGCGTTGATGAAGTGCAACGCCTCTACTCAGTCCACACGAACAGCTTCCGGTCACAGTGCTAGCTGCTTACGAACGGAATTATTTGAGTGAGAAAAGAGAATCAAAAACGAAATTGCATCAAGTGAAAGCTTCATCACAAGGGTTCCTTTTATAGACTCTCTTATGGGCTGCGGGCTAAAACCCTAATTCACATGATCCATAATAATATTATATATTATTATAATAACTATTATTATAATAAATATATTTATTTTATTATTATTTTATAACCATTATAAAATAACAATAATTATTATTATATTATCCGAATTTCTATTTTTCACTTAAGTGCACCGTACCTTACGGTGTTCCTTTGATTTCTCTATCTCTCATCAAACTGTCCTTATGTGTGTGACCCTGTAGGATTTCGTAACGTTGGTAATTATATTAAATTATATATATTTAACATAATAAACAGTAAGCGGTATCTAGCAACACATCACTGCTGCCCAAGTCACGAAAATGTCATGTGATCTGACAAAACCTTTTTCGTGATAATATATGTTTGTACAATTACCCTTTTGCCCCTATGTCTATATTGAACACAAGGCATACACTGTGTCATCCTTGTCCAGTTCAATATTGGGCCCTTAGACATTTCTCCTGTTATGCAGGATTGGCAAATTCCATCTAGGACACTCATGTCCCTCAGCATGCTTCGTGGAGTGCCCATCAACTGTCTTTATGATCATCCAGTTACGGATAATGTTTGATCAGCAATAAAGCACCCGACTCTACATCTAGGGTCCATAGTGGTTTCAGGTCGAAGGGTGGTAATACACCATTATCACCATGAGAATAACTTATGACACTTTGCATAACATACTATGTAGTATTCTCATAGCGGGTCAATCCGGTATAAATATTACTCCTAATATTTATACCTATGTCAAGACTTGATAACTCTTTATCCATGATCCATGAGATGTGATCATCAGTCTATCTTCATAATAGTCTCAATGCTTTTAATGTTATCCCACTTTGCAATAAAGCTTGACTACGGATGTTTTAAGAATAATGTCTTTATGTTTAATGGGATCTCATGATTAAGTCACACTTAACATTTCATTAAACAGACTAACTATTCTAGGGACTTTATTATTCTGAAAGACAAACATAATAAAGAAATGCCTTTTATTATTAAACGAATAATCTGATACAAGTACCAAAAAGTATTGGCCTCTAGGGCTTACACCAACAAAAATTACCTGCCTCAAACAACGAATTGGGGTTATCAAGAGACACTTGATTGGAGTTACATGCCTCCATCACCTCCGCGCCCCCAACAGAACAATGAAGAACTCCTCGAAATGATGAAAGCATACAGCTCGAATAATAAAACTTTGTCACTGCCCATGATGAACGGTTCACTAATTTGCAGAACCAACTTCAGGCTCACACGAATAACCTCAAATCATTTGCAACAGCAGTGAAGGGTCATTTTAGTAGCATGGTTGAATCTGCTGCAGTTCAAAACCCTACTCTCACTACCAGTTTTAACACTCTTAAATGAGCTGCCCTAGAACTTACGAAATGGGTAGATGAGCAACAACTTCCTCCACCTCATGAGTATCCATTTCACGGAAGGGGCCATCACTTTAGGGGGGGGGGGGAGGCCTTGAGGAGTCCTCATGTATCATTGTGCATGTTATTTCATATATTGTTCATCACATTCTAGTGTTCATCTCTTCTTATGTTTGTTTGAATTATCAAGACATGAAGCTTTGTTAATATTTAATATTTGTAATAACATATTCTTTTTTTGATCATTTGCGATGTTATATATTTATCCTTTTATATGTTTTCATTAACTTCATTATATGTGAATGTTTGTTAATGTTATCATGTTGCAAATTTGGTGAATATGTTTATCTTAATATACTATGTCTTTTGTTAACCTATATCTTCTTTCTTTTTGATGTTGTCAAAAGGGGAGAAGAGACCAAGCAAAAAAATAAATCACTTTACAAGACTGATCAAACATGCAGATCATTTCTAGATAAATGCATAGAGTAAGGGGGAGGATGATACTACACATTGTGCTCAACTGTTTTTCTACTATTTTGCCATCATAAAAAAAGGGGGAGTATGTGACGGTAAAATGTCTCATACTTGGTTATACTTGTTTTAGTGATGTCAAAACATATATAGTTAGAAAGGTGTACTTTGGACGGTATCATCGAGTTTCATATGTATCAGTTATTTTTCTAGTGTCAAACATTTGTCGAAATGTATCTTGGTTTATATAGGAAAAACACTATATGTGTTCTATATGAGTTTGATTATGTTGGTTGAATTAGAGATGCATTAGGAACACTTAGAAGTAGCTAAACATATCAAAATCTGCATTTTTACAAGTTCTGAGTCTTTGAGTCGACTCAAAGCTTGCTTAGGTCGACTCATGCAGAAGTTAATTTTCATGTTTTGCTCTTAGGAGAGCTCGCGTCGACCCTTCGGTCGACTCATACTGTGTGCATTTAGATTTGTCAAAACTGGGGCGTTTTGCATCGATGCATGGACCTGTTCTGGTCGATGCAAAGAGCATTTTTATGCATAATCCTGAATTTGGGAGAGCTCATGTCGACCCCCCCTTTTGTTTTAGGTCGGTCATTTGCTCGTTTCTCATTAATTTTCTATTATGTTTACCATTAAAATGACTGTGATGTTGGTTATTTGGTTATAGCTTTGCATATATATTGAGTTAGCTCTTTCTACCTAAAACAACAAGAAAAGTGAAAATATACATTGATTTGGTTCTCATCATCTTCATCCTCTTTCTTGCATTTTTTCAACAACTACACATAATCATTTTTGTTGTGCATTCTACATCATCGAGGTGATAACAACCAAACATAGGATCAGTGTATCGGGTTTGGGTTGAGAAATCAGTGGGTTTTTCTTGAATAAAACCTTTAGGATTTTGTCCTCCAGGAATCTTGGAATTTGGGGTTTTTTTCACAAATTGTTCCTTCACAGATTCAGCCGAGCAAAGGTAATCGAAGAACGCGAGGTTCTGTCAATTTAGTAGCACTAACCGGAAGATTATGAAAGGAAGGTTTGGGTTCGAATTATTGGTGTTTGAAATCAGCCGGGCAAGATTTGAAGACCAGAGGGTTTTCAAAGGTGGTGCCGTAATGGGAGGTTTACTCATCACATTCGAAGGACTTGATTCATCTTGAATCAAGGGAAGAGAAGGCATAGACTCAACATCAACGTTTGTGATTGAGTGTTTGAATTCTATTGCTTCTATTGTAAAAACAATTTGCAATAGGTTATATATATATAGGTCACCATTCTATTTTTAGAATTGAGGGCAGACGTACCCCGAGAGAGGACGACGGGGGAACTGCCTTAACAAATTGGTGTTATCTCTTTTTACTATTTTTATTGCTGAATTTTGAGTTTGTGTGCAAACATATTAGTTGAATAAAATTCTGGTGTGTGTTAGTGCTGAAACATTTTTAGAAACATTATTGCAATTTGTTTGATTGTAATCGGAAAATCTTAGCACTTCATTCACTTATTGAATTTTGCTTAGGATGCTTCGCACACCAAGTGTTCGACTAATTGCATGAATACAAGCGTTTGAGCTATTTTTCAATTTGGTTTATATTTCACAAGCATTAGAAATTGTCCAACTTTGAGTGAACAAAATCTTATTGATTCGTGTTCAAACTATTGATTCAATTTCTCGTCTTTATCCGTATTTCATATATGCGTAGCATATATCCGATCTTTTTGGTAACGGTTCATTTAGACGATTGTAGTTCCTCGGTCGCTTCCGCTTAAAACTTTTAAAAACCAAATTTTATTAAGCGCTGACTCTGTTTTAAATGAGTGGTCTATTCAACCCCCCCCCCCCTTCTAGATCGTTGTCGTTGTCTAACAACGTGATGTTTTGGATGCTAAGGTGTTGGAGTTAGCTAAACTTCATACAGATGATAATGGTTCTGATATGATGATTAAAGCATTACCAAGAGGGAAATTTGAAGCTTGTTGTGATATCGTCGGTTTGGCGATTCCCTCCACATAGTTGTGAGGGGGAGATTTGTTGGGTTTGAGCTCCCTTCCTATGTGGAGAAAGACCTAAATCTGAATAGTCCATTTGTCTAACTTATTTAAGTGGAGAGGATCAATTTAGGGTTGAGAGAGATAGAGAAAAAAAATAAGGATTCAAAAGAGAGAAAAGAGGAGAGAAGCTCATTCCCTTTTTTCTGCAACCAGTCTCACTAAATCGATGATCCCTGATTTGTTAACCGTTGGATCGAGCTCAAATTTTGTAGGCAGGTTCGTAACACATATGTCTAACTTTTGACCGTTCAAAATTTCAATACAACGTCTGAGGTGAAAGTTATCTGCTTCACACTGAAGCTGCAAGTTTGGGAAATTTTTTCAGCTTTTGATTCTTATTTGCAAACTAGTTTGCTTTGTGATTTGCAGTTGTTTGCACTAGTTTGTGAATCACTTTAAGACTCTCTTATATCCTTAATTGATTATAGTGGAGTTATTTTTTTGGTCTGAACAACTCGTGGTTTTTACACTCATATTGAGGGGTTTTCCACGTTAAAAATATCGGTGTTCTTTTGTGTCTTTATTTGTTCGATTTGTCGTCTTATATTTGTTTTTGATCCTCAAGATTCCTACAAGTTTGGGAAAGTTTATCCGCTGTGTATTGGTTATTATTGTGTCTTAATTTCCCATCAAGGAGATGATGTGCCAATTTATGAATCACAAGGTGGCAGTAATCCAGTTGTTGGAAATGAAGAAGTTGGTGGTCAACAACAAATGAATGGCGACGACGACGATGATTTTCACCTTGACGACTTTTTCGATCCAGATTGATCCGAAGGATTTATTGTAATTTTAAATTTTTATTTTTGTAAAATATTAATTACATTTTAGTATATTATACATTTTTCATTAAAAAAAATTTATTGTTAATTTTGGTATTTATTTATATTTATTAATTTTTGGTATTTATATTTATTAAATTTTCAATTTAAATTATTATTTTTTAAAAAATATTATTAATTTTGTATTTTAAAATAATTAAAAAAATAAACTATAATTAAAAATTTTAATTATTATTTTAAACTATAATTAAAGATACAAACTATTATTATTAAATGTGTGCTAAAATAAATTAGTTTTTTTTTAAAAAAAACTTAGCCACATGATATTCATGTCGCAACTTGCCACGTGAATATCACGTCACAACTTGCCACATGAATATCACGTCGCAACTCTGTTTTACTTGTTGTGACGTGAAAATCACGTGGCAAAGTTGTGACGTAATTTTCATGTGGCAACAGAGTTGTCACACGTACTCCTGTCGTATGAATAGTCACGTCGCTAAAATCAGTTTGTGAGGTGATTTTTCATGTTGTGACATGAATATCACGTGGCAACTCTGTTTTACTTGTTGCGACGTGAAAATCACATGGCTAAGTTGCGACGTGATTTTCACATGGCAATAGAGTTGTCACACGTGCTCTTGCCGTGTGAATAGCCACGTCGCTAAAATCAGTTTGTGACATGATTTTTCGCGTTGTGACATGAATATCACGTGGCAACATACAATTTTTTTTCTAGTGCACCTTGGCGACTTGGGAGAGAAAAATACTCAAGATACTTTTTTATTGATTCGGTAAGATGAGGCTTAAGTGTTTTTCATCAAGAATGTGGTTCTCTTGTTTGATATATTTGGTTTTTGAGATTGTTATGATAAAACCTCTATTTGGTTATTGAGATTGTCATAGTAAAATCTCTATTTAGTTCTAGAATGTGAGATATTGGATCGAACTCTAGTATGGAATTAAGCATGAGGTCGAAGTCTATTCGCATGCTGTTGTCAGAGTAATGCGTGTTATAGTCGAAGTTTGTTCTAACATGCATTAGTAAATATTGCTAAGTTTGTTAGCATGTTGAATTGGGTCTTGCTTGTAAGCTCGATTGTTTAAGTTAGCTTGTACCCCATGTTAGCTTGTAATGGATAATTGTTAAAAAGCTTATTAAGTTAGTGTGCTAGTTTTCTTATAAATAACATGTTAGTCTCTCATCTTGCATAAGGAAAAATAGGAAGATAAAATCCTAATTCAAGAGAGAGAGAGGTTATTTGTTATTCTTGTATACTTGTAATCTTGTTTTATAGATAAATGAAAGAATAGCAGTTTATAACCAATCCTTATTGTTTCTTCTTGTTCTTCTTGGTTGTTTTTTCGTTAACCCTAACCCTTGTGTGTTTCTTGATCATAAAGAAACTGTTTATATTTTGTTTCAAGGCATCCTATTCACAACAAGTTGGTGCGGTGAGCGTGGAAAAATGCCTTCAACAAAGTATGAGATTGAAAAGTTCACCGGAGTGAACGACTTCGGTCTGTGGTGCTTGAAGATGAAAGCTCTACTAGTTTAGCAAGATTGTTTGGAAGCGTTGAAAGGAGAGGCAGCTATGTACGTTACGTTAACGACAAAAGAAAAGACGACCATGATTGAGAAAGCCCACAATGCAATATTGTTGAGTCTTGGTGACAGGTATCAAAGGAGACTACAACATTGGGGTTATGGGTGAAACTTGAAAGTTTGTACATGATCAAATTTCAGGTAAATCGACTCTACCTGAAGCAAGCTTTGTATTCATTCAAGATGAGTGAAGATAAAGTGTTGGCTGAGCAGTTGGATATGTTCAACAAGCTGATTCTTGATCTTGAAAATGTTGATGTGAAGATCGATGGTGAAGATCAAGCATTGTTATTGTTGTGTGTTTTGCCCAGAACACATGCTCACTTCAAAGAAACTCTCTTGTATGGAAGGGAGTCCCTGAGCTTTGAAGAAGTTAAATCAGCCTTGTATTCTAAGGACTTGAACAAACAAAAGGAGCATAAAATTTTGACAGTGGGTGAAGGTTTGATCGTTAAGGGAAAATTCTTGCAAAAGGATGGTAAGTTTGACAAGAAGAAAGGTAAAAGTCAGCAAAAGTCTTATAGTGGTGAAACATCTGGTATTCGATGTTATCACTATAAGAAGGAGGGTCACACAAGAAAGTTGTGCCCTGAATGCCTGAAAGATAATAAAGGTAAGGATAATGGCAATGCAACCATTGCTTAAGATAATTTCGACTCATCTGATGTTCTTGTGGTTTCAAGTGGCGACGCAAGAAAAGAGTGGATTATGGATTCAGGTTGCACTTCGCACATGACTCCAAAAAGAAAATTATTCGAGGAGTTATGTGATCAAGATGGTGGATCAATGCTGTTGGGAAATAATAAATCTTGCAAAATTATATGTATTAGATCTGTGAGATTCAAGCTCCATAATGAGTCAATAAGGTTATTGACTGAAGTCAGGTATGTACTTGATTTGAAGAGAAATTTAACTTCTCTTGGTGAATTAGACAGGAAAGGATATGTTTTTCAAGGAGAAAAAAGTATCCTAAGAGTCATGAAGGGGTCGAAGGAAGTCTTGAGAGGCGTGAAGAAACAAGGCTTGTATACGCTTGAGGCTGAGGTTGTAAGTGGTTCGAAAAATGTTGCATCCACGAAACCTGTGTCGAAGACAAAATTATGGCACATGAGATTGGGCATGTCAGTGAAAGATCCCTGGTCGAATTGGGGAAGCAGAACCTACTAGGAGGTGACAAAGTAGAAAAGTTAGAGTTTTGTGAATCTTGTGTATTTGGTAAATCCTGTAGGTTGAAGTTTAACAAAGGCAAACAAAGAACACATGGATCTCTGGATTATATTCATGCTGATCTTTAGGGTCCTGCAAGGAATCCTTCACACTCAGGTGCAAAGTATTTTCTATCCATCGTTGATGACTATTCCAGAAAGTTATGGATTTTCATCCAGAAGACGAAGGATGAAACTTTTAAGAATTTCAAAAGTTGAAAGGTTATGGTTGAAACTCAAACTAGCAGAAAGGTTAAAAGTTTGAAATTTGACAATGGCCTTGAGTTCTGCAATAAAGCGTTCGATAATTACTGTGTTGAGTCTGGGATTTTAAGGCATAAGACTGTAGCAGGTACTCCTCAATAAAATGGTTTAGCTGAGAGATTCAATCAAACAATCCTTGAAAGGGTTAGATGCATGTTGGTTAGTGTTGGATTGAAGAAGAGATAGACAACAGTCGAAATTATTCTTATCTTAGGAGGCATACCTACGGAAGGTTCTCGAAAAATTTGGTATGTCGAATTCAAAGCCTGTTGTGACTCCAACAAACCCTCAATACAAGCTAAGTATAAATCAGTGTCCCAGCACTGATGTTGAAAGAACTTATATGAATAGCATTCCATATGCTAATATAGTAGGTTCTTTGATGTATGTTATGGTCTGTACTAGACCCGGCATAACATATGTAGTAAGTCTTGTAAGCAGGTACCTGGCGAATCATGGAAAGGTTCATTGACAAGTATTGAAGTGGATTCTAAGGTACATAAATGGGTCTCTGAATAAAGACCTAATTTATGGTGGAGCCTTGAGTGAAGATAGTAAAGCAGCAACTGAAGGATACGTCGACTCTAATTATACAGATTGTATGGATTCCAGAAAATCTATTTCTGGGTATCTGTTGACTATGTTTGGGACATTAATCAGTTGGAAAGCAACACTTCAGAAGGTTTTTGCCTTATCTACCACTGAAGCGGAATATATCTCCCTAACTGAAGTTGTGAAGGGAGCATTATGGCTTGAAGGTTTTGCAAAGGAGCTGGAACTTCAAGGTTGAGTTATCACTGTTAAATGTGATTGTCAAAGTGAAATACGCCTGTCGAAGAATTCAGCCTATCATGAGCGAACCAAGAACATTGATGTGAGGCTGCATTTTTTCAGAGGGGTAATCGAGCATGAAGAAGTCCAAGTGCTGAAGGTTTCGAAAGATCATAATATTGCTGATATGATCAACAAGATGTTGCCCAATTGCAAGTTTTTCCACTGTATGTAGTTGATAAAGCTGCATGAAGAAAGTTAGTTTCTTGATGTTATAGAGTTAGATTCAAGGTGGAGATTTGAAAAATATTGGATCGAACTCTAGTATGGAATAAAGCATGAGGTCGAAGTCTGTTCGAATGCTGTTGTCAGAGTAATGCGTGTTATAGTCGAAGTTTGTTCTAACATGCATTAGTCAATATTGCTAGGTTTGTTAGCATGTTGAATTGGCCCTTGCTTGTAAGCCCAATTGTTTAAGTTAGCTTGTATCCTAAGTTAGCTTGTAATGGGAAATTTTTTAAAATCCCATTAGGTTAGTGTGCTAGTTTTCTTATAAATATCCTGCTAGTCTCTCATCTTGCATAAGAAAAAATAGAAAGATAAAATCCTAATTTAAGAGAGAGAGGTTATTTGTTATTCTTGTAAAATCTCTCATCTTTGTACGTAATAAGATTCATGGGCATATTTTTAAAAGATCAATAAATTATTTTAGCATAACTCTCAAGAAAAAATTCATAGGGAGAAAAATATGACAAGAGGTTAGACTGAACCTCTATAAATCCTAGTGTAATTCTCTATCTCTAAGTCTTTTATTTCTGTTGAATAATCATCTTTCATATCTAAATCCTTATTTCTATTTTCTGATGCTTATATCAGAACTAACATAAATTGTTTTTCAAAGTTAATTTTATTTTTTAATAAATCGCAGTTTCTGCACTTCATAATTCACCTCTCTCTTGTGTTTTAAATTACTTATTCAACGTCATCCTTCCAAAATAAAAAAGAATCTCAAGATATAATATTACACAATAACTTATGAAGACTCTTCTAAACACAAAATACGGGCTTAATTAACAACTATTCACACTAGATAAGTCTTCAAACCAAGAAAATCATCTCCTAAATTAGCAAAAGTTATCTAGTAGAATCTAATAGGATTTAATAAAAAAGCTGAAACAACAAATTAAATATTCTTTAATAAAAGTAAATCCAAACCTTTAATTAAATTATATCCAATAAACATCTTCTTCATTTAGAAATATGATTTAATAAAATCCTATTCAACTAGATTTGCATCAAAATATTTTTTCCAAACATAATCTTTGTAAACTTTTAGAAAAACTAAAATAGAATGAATATTGTAATCAACGTTGAAGCAAAATGTCTCAGAATTAACCAGAAACACGAATGACATCAATTGAAAATTTTTGAGATCACTTGAAGAAATAAACGTGATTTCTCAATCTTCCTTTATCATGGACCATGTAAGAAATAATTTGATAGGTTTTGGTTTTGGTTTATGATTTAGATATACTACTTTATAGATACTATTTTTGATTTATTAAGTTGTTGAATCAATCCAACATATCCGAAATAACATTTTCACCATTTAAGCAATGAAATAACTGAGTTACAACATCATGCAGACAAAACACAAAAGACATAACAGTTTTCAACACTTTCTAGAAGTTCTATGATAGCATGTTTAATGCATGTCAAATATTGACTCCATTAAAAACCAAAATAGAATGTATCTAAGGTAAAAAATATGACAGTACAAATAAACCATGAATGCATGTTTTTCTGTCCACCTTTGAATTAATTGTTATCCAAGCTTACCTTTTTCAACCTTGTTATGGTTGATTTGCAGCATTCCTTTCAGGACCAAGATATGTAAAATCCGGTTTTAGATTGATATATGCATGGTAATGTGTTTTCTCCCTCATTAAACTAGGACCAAGATAGGTAAAGTCATTTTTTGGGATCAAAATTGGTGGTAGGATTTTAGCAGCCGGTGAGGGTGCTATGAAATTCGGTTTCTCCTTATCATCTCTGTAGCAAGGTTTTTTCTGAGGGGATATATCCATATCTTGTTCCATCATTCTCTTGTGTGACACTTCAATAGGTGAAGATTGCTTTGTGTCTTCTTCTGAGCATTTTACTAAGTCACTGTACATAGGAAATGGATACTTTTGTACTGATGATTTACACGGCTGGCGAATGGGAGACCACTGTTGAGTTGGAGGAAGATTAATTTGGTTTCTTTTCCAAACAAGACAGCCAACGAGGTAATTATTGTTGGTTTTGTTATCATTAGAGTGATAGAATCCATGTTTTGCAAGTAGGTTGAGTATTGTGTAACTACATGGACACACATATAGATCAACACCACTTCTAACTTTTGCAAGCCCTACCCTTCCTTCCATTACATACTTTCTTCCAACCTGTGAAAACCATACATGCAAAATTCATCAATTTAAATTTAATCAAGAATGCATACTCAAATCATATTATTCATATGTTCACCTTTTTTATTCCTTCCAATTTTTCTTTTGAAGATTCTTCTTTCCAATATAGGGACACAACCTGGAATTATTGCATGCATTGTAAAATATACATTTTTTGGATGCAACACGCTGGCAATAAATAAATGAATAGTAATTTCTTACCATCAATCTTCTGTTAGGTGAGTTTGGAAGATCTCTAATGTATGTTTCAAATTCATGTAATTTTACTTTCCCTTTCACTTCAACACGTTCACTCCATTTGATTTCGGGCATCTTTTCACCACTACACAATCAATGATAAGACAGATGATTTAATAGAAAAGATTCACAAATGTGAGTTATTATTGAGTTGTCTACTATGCAATGAAAAGTCTAATATTATTAAGCTCTACTTTATAATTTTTCCATTTCATAAAAAGTATCTTATTGATATTTTTTCTATATCTCAAAATAAATTTTAGAATACAAATACAATATTTTTTTTCTCACTACTATGCCTTTATTTATTAACTTTTATGTTTTTCAACTATTCTTCTAACTATAATAAATAAGGATATTTTAGTAAAAAATATTAATTTTATCATTAAAATCAACATATCTAATTATTTTCTTAAAAATCGCACAGAGCTCAAATAAGATATCTATTATGGGACGGTGAGACTATTTAATACTTTTCCTAAATATTGAGTTTGTCAAATACTATTTATATGCAACCACGATGTAGTCATTTAGTTTGTCATAAATATCTACTTAGCGTTGTATAAATATTGAACTTTTCTACCTCTTACAAAAGCATAATACCCACTACTTATCAAGTATTATGAATGGATTAGAAGACAATGGATATTATTTTTTTCTGTTCTAGTTGTAAGATTTTGGATAGAACTTTA
This sequence comes from Lathyrus sativus, assembly GCA_963859935.3. NCBI lineage: Eukaryota > Viridiplantae > Streptophyta > Magnoliopsida > Fabales > Fabaceae > Lathyrus > Lathyrus sativus. The sequence continues at coordinate 724,429,699 of OZ012735.1, forward strand.
ACTCTGTCGAGGAATAACTTTTATGTGTTTCGACAGGAAATAAGCATGAAGTCGAAGTTGGGTCACATGCTGATGTCAAAGGGTTACATATTGTAGTCGAAGCTAGTTCTAGTATGTAATGTCAAAATATATTATTGACTTATTATGTCAAATTGGGACTTGTGTTAAGGATCCAATTGTTTAGTTAACTTGTATTGTAAGTTAGCTAGTTAGTCTATAAATAGGTTAGATCACTCAGGTTGTTGAGTGAGGTTATTATTCATTTGTAATTATTTGTAAACCCTAAATGAGAAAGTGAATAATAAACAACTTGTACTAATCCTTCTTCTTTATCTCTTTGTTATAACTGTTTCATTCTTCACCCAAGAACTATGTTTCTCAATCTTTATTTGTTGATAGGTATTGTTTGTGATCACAACAAACTGGTGCAGTGAGCTTGGAGAAGATGTCGTCAACAAAATTTAAAATTGCGAAGTTTATCGGAGTTAATGACTTCGATTTACAGCGTTTGAAGATGCGAGCCCTTCTTGTTCAACATGGTTTGCTAGAAGAATTAAAGGGAAGATATGTCATGGATACTGCATTGACAGAGAAGGAAAATACAACGATGATCGAGAAAGTCCACAGTGAAATTGTTTTGAGTCTTGGTGATAAGGTTCTCAGGTAAGTTTCGAAGAAGATGACAACAACTGGTGTTTGGCTTAAACTCGAAGGGTTGTATATGACAAAATCCTTGGTGAATCGTTTTTACTTGAACCAAGCTTTACATTCATTCAAGATGAATGAAGAAAAACAATTCACGAAGCAGTTGGATGTGTTCATCAAGCTAATTCTTGATCTTGAAAATATTGATGTTACCATCAATGACGAAGATCAAGCATTGTTATTTTTGTCTTCTTTACCTAAGTCACATGCTCACTTCAAAGAAACCCTCTTGTATGGAAGAGAATCCATGAACTTTGAAGAAGTTCAAGCAACCTTATATTCGAAGGATTTGAACAAAAGAAAGGAGCAGAAACCATCATCATCAGTTGGTGAAGGGTTGTCCGTGAAGGGGAAATCCTCGAAGAGAGATGGTAGGTTTGAGAAGAAGAAAGGTAAAACTCAGCAGAAGCCTTATGCTGGTGATATTTATGGGATTAAGTATTACCACTGTAAGAAGGAGGGTCACCCAAGAAAGATGTATCCTGAGCGCCTGAATAATCACGGAGGTAAGGACAACGACAGTGCTGCTATTGTGCAAGATGATTATGAAGCATCTGATGTCCTTGTGGTTTCGAGCAACAACTCTTGCAAAGAGTGGATTATGAATTCTGGATGTACTTGGTATATCACTCCAAACAAGGATGTGTTTGAAGAATCATGTAATCAAGATAATGGATCAGTGCTGCTGGGAAACAATAAAGCTTGCAAGATTGCAGGTATTGGATTTGTAAGATTTAAGCTCCATGATGAGTCAATAAGGCTATTGACTGGGGTTAGGTATGTACCTGACCTTAAGAGGAATTTAGATTCTCTTGGTGAATTCGACAAGAAAGGATATGTCTTCAAAAGAGAGAAAGGTATTCTGAAAGTTATGAAGGGGTCGAAAGAAGTCATGAGAGGCGTGAAGAAACAAGACTTGTATATCCTTGAGGTTGAGGTTGTAAGTGATTCGGCAGATTTCGCATCCATGAAACCGACGTCAAAGAAAAAATTATGGCACATAAGATTGGGCCATGTCAGCGAAAAAGGCTTGGTCGAATTGGGGAAACAGAACCTGCTAGGTGGTGAAAATTTCAAAAACTTGGAGTTTTGTGAATCTTATGTATTTGGAAAATCTTGTAGGGCGAAATTTAACAAAGGTAAACAAAGAACACATGGATCCCTTGATTACATCGATGCTGATCTTTGAGGGCCTTCAAGGAATCTCTCACATTCAGGATCAATGTATTTCTTATCCATAGTTGATGACTATTCCAAAAAATTATGGGTATTCATTCAAAAGACTAAGGATGAAAATCTTTATAATTTCAAAAGTTGGAAGGTTCTGGTCGAAACTCAAACTGGCAAAAAAGTTAAGAGTTTGAGAAGCGACAATGGGTTTGAGTTCTGCAATGAAGCTTTCAAAAGTTACTATGTCGATTCTGGGATTGCAAGGCATAAGACTATAACAGGTATTCCTCAACAAAATGGCTTAGCTAAGAGATTCAATCAAACAATCCTTGAAAGGGTAAGGTGCATGTTGGTTAGTGCTAGATTGAAGAAGGTGTTTTGGGCGGAGGCTGTTTCGACAGCAGCTTATCTGATAAATAGATGTCCCTCGACTGCTTTGGGAATGAAGACACCTGAAGAAGTTTGGTCGGGACAACCACCTGATCTCAAAAAACTGAGAGTATTTAGCTGTTTAGCCTATGCTCACATTAGGCAAGACAAGGTCAAACCTAGAGCTCTGAGATTGCCTGTTCCTTGGATATCTAAAAGGGGTCAAAGGTTATAGGCTATGGTGCCTAGAACCAGGTCATAAAAGATGTATCATATGTCATGATGTAGTTTTCAATGAAGTCGAGACGGCGTTCAAGAAAACTGATGATGTTGGTCAAAGTGCAGAAATCTCTAAAGAGGATTTGGAACATGTAGAGATTCCTGTTCAGGTGGAGTATAGTGATGCTGAAGTGCATAACCCATATGAAGTCGAAGAAGAAGAGAAAGATGCTGAAGACACTAAGGAAACTGTCGATGACTACCTACTGGCAAGAGATAGGTCGAGAAGAGTCATCAAGCTACCTCAGAGACTTGTTGATGCAGATCTTATAGCTTTTGCCTTAATCTCTGCAAATGAGGTACTTAAGGAAGAACCTAGAGTTTACAAAGAAACTATGAGTCGAAATAAGACTGAATGGCAAAAATCCATGGATGACGAGATGAAATCTCTTCATGATAATAACACTTGGGAGCTGATTGAGAAACCTACAGGAGCAAGGTTAGTCAGTTGTAAGTGAATTTTCAAGGTCAAGGAAGGAATCGAAGGAGTGATGTTGAAGCGCTTTAAGGCAAGATTGGTTGCTAGGGGTTCACTCAGAAAGAATATGTCGACTTAAATGATGTGTTCTCACCTATTGTAAAGCATAAATCCATTCGAATGCTGCTAGCCATGGTGGCAAAGTTCGACTAAAAACTTGAGCAAATGGATGTGAAGACAACATTTCTGTATGGTGACCTAGACGAAACGATCCTGATGCGTCAACCTGAAGGGTATGCAGAAAAGGATAAGGAAGATTATGTGTGCAAACTTAATAGGTCTTTGTATGGCCTGAAATAATCTCCTCGAGAGTGGAATAGGAGATTCAAAATGTTCATGTCACACATTGGCTTCACTAGGAGTCAGTTTAACCATTGTGTTTACTTCAGATTTCAACCTCGAAATTCACTTGTTATTTTGTTGCTTTATGTGGATGATATCCTCATAGGTAGTAATTGTGTCGAGGATGTAATGGAGGTGAAGACTAATCTCAGCAATGAGTTTGAAATAAAGAATTTGGGAGCTGCCACCAGGATTCTTATGATTGATATCCAAAGAGATAGAAAGCAGTTGGAGTTGTGCTTATCTCAAGAGACATACCTACATAAGCTTCTCGACAAGTTTGGCATTCAAAGCCTATTGTGACTCCAACAAATTCTCAATTTAAGTTTAGTACTACTCAAAGTCCGAGTACTAAAGCTGAAAGAATCTATATGAGTAGCATTCCATATGCTAGTGTAATAAATTCTTTGATTTATGTTATGGTCTGTACGAGGCCAGACTTAACGTATGGTGTGAGCCTTTTAAGCATGTATATGACTAATCCTGGAAAGGTGCACTGGTAAGTTGTAAAGTGGATTCTCAGGTACATAAATGGGTCTCTGAAAAGAGTCTTAATTTATGGTAGAACCTATGGTGATAGCAAAGTCGAAATCGAAGAGTTTGTTGATTCTGATTATGCAGTTTGTATGGATTCTAGAAAGTCTATTTCTAGATATGTGTTCACTATGTTCGGCACAACAATCAGTTAGAAAGCAACGCTTCAGAAGGTTGTTGCCTTATCAACCACTGAATTTCTCTCACTGAAGCTGTGAAAGAAGCATTGTGGCTTGAAGGTTTTGCAAAAAAGCTGAAACTTCAAGGTTGAAGTATCACTGTTAAATGTGATAGTTAAAGTGCAATACACCTGTCGAAAACCACAACTTAACATGAGCGAACCAAGCACATTGATGTGAGTCTGCACTTCATCAGAGAGATAGTCGAGCATGGTGAAGTCTAGGTGCTGAAGGTTTCTACTGATGACAATGCTGCTGATATGATCACCAAGACGTTGTCAAGTCGCAAGTTTTTCCACTTTATGCAATTGATAAAGCCGCATGATGAAATTTAGTTTATTCACTGTTGTTGTAGAGTTAGATCCAAGGTGGAGATTTGTAAGATTTTGGATCGAACTCTAGCTCTGTCGAAGAATAGCTTTCATGTGTTTCGATAGGAGACAAGCACGAAGTCAAAGCTAGGTCACATGTTGATGTCGAAGGGTTACATACTGTAGTCGAAGCTAGTTCTAGTATGTAATGTTGAAATATATTGTTGACTTATTATGTCAAATTGGGCCTTGGTTTAAGGATCCAATTGTTTAGTTAGCTTGTTTTGTAAGTTAGCTAGTTAGTTTATAAGTAGGCTAGATCGCTCAGGTTATTGAGTGAGAGAAATTGCTATTCATTTGTGATCATTTGTAAACCCTAAATGAGAAAGTAAATAGTAAACAATTTGCCCTAATCATTCATATTCTTTCTTCTTTATCCTCTCTTCTTTATCTATTTGTTCTAACCGTTTCATTGTTCATCCAAGAACTCCGTTTCTCAATCTTTATTTGTTGAGAGATATCATTTGTGATCACAACACTATTAAATGAGGTTTTAAATGCAACTTCGATATTATAATGAGTAACTATTCAAATTAACTTTAAAGCTACCATTATTGGTGAAAGAGTTGACATAAATTAGGTTGAGAAGTATAATGGTTGTGGTGGAACAACAGGTAAGATTTGGTGAATTTTGGTAGAAAATAGTGAGAATTAGATTACGATTCCCACAATCGGTTTCAGTATTTTTTTTGTAAAGAATAGAAGATCCTTGACGTGTAAACGTGGAGCTATTCCAGTACGATGCTACAAGCCTCCGATATGATGGAGTGAGAATGATGTACTTGAAAGATTAGCGCTTTAATGCCCAGGTTTGCCTGGTTAAAGGAATGTAACTTTGTATGAGTGAATAAAAATATACTAGTTATGACGCAAAAAGAACTTTTATGTGGTAGGCGTTTAGCACCTCTCTCGTCTGTTCTGTTGTGAAAGCGACGACCATCAAATTGGAACCAATGACGAATGATGACTAAGTAGCCTCAATCTAATGTGATATCCTCTAGGGATGGTCTACTTGATTGTCACTCTTTTACGAGAGTATTCAGGAATGGACCTTCAATATTTGGACATCTTATTCATATGTTTGACTGATTCAAAACAATTAAAAAGAAATTAATAAATTATGTGAATTGAATGTTTAGTCGATGAATTTAGAATAATATAAGATTGTAAATGTGTTTTTGTGATATTCAAAGTGTAATGTATCTATATAAGTATTAACTTTATCTTTATCAGTCAAATCACTTTGATTTGATTTTGAGATAAGGTGGTTAATTTTTAAAGTATCTCTCAAATTTGATATAAGCTTAAGTGTTTGAGATAGATTTGTCAATTTTTAAAGTGTCTCTCAAATTTAATATAAACTTAAGTGTTGTAATACTTGGACTTGAATTATAAATAGAGAAATATGTTAATTATAGAAACATTATAAATTTAATAGTCATATTTGTTATAACAGATTCTATTATGAACAGTTGTTTGTACTCAAAAGCATATATACAAATAACATAAGTTTTTTTTAATTAAAATACTCATATGAAGAATTTGTGGGAAATATTTTGATGTCTGAAACAGGTCATTCATGTGAACTCTCTACTTGTAAAAGTAATGTTATAGAAATTGAGAGATCAAATTAAAAATAAGTTAAAATAAATAAATAAAAAATGTGTATTTGACTTTTGTTTTATTTCTTTTTGAGAGTGGATTTTTTTTCTTGTTCTATCTAGAATTGGTTTAGTATTAGACGAGACATTAAAATATAATAAATTCATCTTGAAACTTATCGTATTTTGTTTCTTTTGTTAAAATTTCTATTATGAATTATTTTTGTCTCAATATTTCTATTATGAATTTGATTTAAATTAGAAATCAACAAAATAAGATAAGAAACTAAATTAATAATTTTTCTTAAAAATATAATTTAAATATAAAAAATTGAAATTTAATATAATATAAAATAAAAAATAACCAAATAAATAAGTTTGACTTTACAATTAAAAATATTAATAGTTAGATATTTAAATATTTAAAAGCAATATTATTTTTAAATTTTTTTAAATATTAATTATTTTATAAAAAGTTACATATATAGTTTTATCATTTATTTACAATATATACCTTATTTCTATATGGCATATCTAACATGTATAATAAATTATTTATTTACTCATGTTTTTTTTAAAATTAAATTAATTATTTAATAGTGTTAATGAGTTCTTATAAAAGCTATCAAAATTTGTTTAAATTATTTATTTATTTATTTATTAAATTCAAAAAATATTTAAAATTAATTTTAAAAAAAGTTAAGATGGTTTTACCATTTAAATATAATATATAATATATAATTTCATTAGTAATTGTATATCAAACACATAAAACTATTAAATAATAATATCATGTTTGTTTTCGTGTGTGCACCAATTTATAGTATGATGTCTCTATCATATCATGTGCATCAAACAAATCCTAAAGTTATTGATACTTATTTTATTTTGCATTATTATTTTACTCCTTCTTTCCACCCCACATTCAAAAGAAATAGAAAATAAGACATGTATATTATAACTTAAAATAGTTTTACATTGTGCGACTGATTATTAGTTTTGGTTACCAAACGATATAAGAATTTTTTGGTGTGTGAAAATAATAGTCATTAATCGAGACTAAGTGATTAAAGAGTCTGACTCTCGATCAAGCTCTTGAGTTCAAATCTCAACTCCACTGCAAAGTATAATTTATCTTAGTTTTTGTGAAAGACTTTTACTATTTTTTCATTCATATTCGTTGATATAAAAAATATTATTGTTGCATATAAACTACATTCAACAACAAATATATTAAAAGAAAATGTTCTAACACTAATTCATAGATTGACTACCATAAATAGTTAACTTATATGGTAATATGAGTTTTTTTATTGAATGTTATTGTCAAATTATTTGATATGACAATGCATTTCTATTAAACTAAAAAGAAAATTATTTAAATTTACGAATGACTTCATAAACAAAACACATGAATGTCACAAGGGATATATTGTTGGTAATTTTTTCCATACACCCATCCAACCATTGACCCTTTTTTGTTAAAAAAAGAATTATTGATTATCCATAATTAATGATAAATATCGACAGCCACGGTTTGAAAATATCTTACTTAGCATTATTATTATTATTTAAAAAAAATGTTAAAAAGTAATAAAAAAATTTAAAGAAATAATTAATTTTAAGAGTAGATAATGTACCTTTTGAAGAAGGCAACTGTAGCAACAGTTAGGGCAGAATTCAACTCGAGGTAACCATCCCAAACTTTAATGTTTGTTGTTTTTTGTTTTGTATAAGTAATTTGACTTTCATATTTGATACTCATTTTTATGATAGAGATCTGAAATACAATAAATTTAAAGTACTTTGATTATAATCACAATTCCAAACAACATATCCTAATAATTAGTGAAATTTGTTAAATATAGTATTATATACACAAGTTAGCATATAATGGCTAACTTGTTAGTCAAAGTAGTTAAGTGATTATACTTAAATCAAATTAAAATTAGGTGAAAAGAACCAAAAGTGTCAAACAACTCGAAAAAACAGACTGCATAAACAAACAATAACATAAGAAAAGAAAGCTCAAGAAAAGCATAGCAAAACAACTCAAAGATTAAAAACGATAATGTATGAACACTTAGAAAGAGGTAAAAGCTCTTAACTAATCCAAAAGCAATAACCATAAATCAAACTCAACAAGAACACCATCGACACAAAACCACGCGTAGAGTAGAAACACACCTCAAATTACCAATGGCTCATGCACAGGCTGGAATCCTTCCGTCACTCATGGTAGAAATGAGAGTACTCGCACAACTTGCCAAGATACCACTTCCAAGAATAGAAGATGGGCTAATCAAATAAATTTTCCACATTAACAAACTTTTTAAAAAGGATGGAATGACTAAGGGATTTTCAAATGAAAAAAATAACAACATGCTAAATCATAACCAAAACATGTATGAAACAACAACGTACCCCTAAGGCTCTAACAAAATCTAACACCATAGACAACTTACTAGGTGAAACTAAAGGCCAACCAAGCCACACAATAGTTTTATACCATAAGTGCATCAATACCTCACAAGTCACAAAGATATAGAAATTTGTTTTCATCCCCTCAAAACAAAAACAACAAAATCACGTGCCCAGGTCCAAAATCACTACTCTTGAGGAAATTTGCTCTATTAAGAATCTTATCCTGCAATAGTTTACAAAAAAAGACAACTACCTTAAAAGGAGACGAACTCTTCCAAATGAGAGGCACAATAGGATTAAGACAAATCCTATAATTAACAAGGTTGAGATTGGCAACTAGAAAGACAAAGTAATCTTAAGTGAAGGAGAAAACATCATCATTACCATGACTCCACCACTAAAAGTCTATCTCAAGAGAGATTGGTACCTTGTATGAGGTGTAGGAGCTCTGAGGCCAACTCATGTTCCCAAACAAAAATGTCCATCCTCCTCTAAAATTCCTAAAGAAGAACAATATCGACCCAAAGATCCACCTTTCCAGCTTTTCGATGTTTTTGAAAATTACATTTAAAAGAGACTATGGAAGAGGATATTCAAGGGTTGAGAACATCCCATATATCATCTCAAGAGACCAACCCTCCTTTTTTGAGATACCCTCTACTAATGGGAATTTTATGGAAGTTTACAAAAAGTCGTTCTTAATAGGCATTTTTTAAAAAAAAACCCCAACATAGAGACACCTCTCCACCAAGTGAAAGTCGATCTCAAAGAAAACCCCTATGAGGGACAAAAATTCTTGTGAACCATATCTGGCTACAAGGATCTGGCACCATAAACCAGGAGAATCATTAACCAGCCTCCAACATATCTTTCCAAACAGGGCCAAATTAATCAACCTAAAATTGCGAACACATAACCCACATGATTGCTTTGGTTTGCAAACATCATTTCACCTTACCCAAGAAATTTTAGACTCAACCTTCACAATAGTCTTCCAAACCATGATTGGAATTTTCAAGAAAGATATAGAGAAAACTGGGATCGAATTAATGACGAAATTAAGGAGGACAACCCAACCGTCTAAACTAACATAATGATGGCTACATGGGAGAAAACCTCTGGTAATAAATTTATGAACGTCTCAGTACCAAGAGAGTGAGGATTGGCTTTCAACAGAAGACCAGGGTACTTAAAAGGGATGGTTTCCTTTTTTAAATAAAGAAACTATTCTACAAAATCCAAAAGCCATGTCCCAACATTAACACCAATGATTTGACTCTTGGAAAAATTAAGACACAAGTTACTAGTGAGCTCAAAAAGTCGAAGAATAGAATTAATGGTCCAAATATTATCATTTAAGGCCCTGGCCAGGATTAAGGCATCATCAATATACTATAGATTATTAATTAATAGATCTGAGGACCTCTCTCAAAGCCTAGAGAAACGTTCCAGATCCACCACTTTACTAGTCGGGCCACTAAGCCCTTCCACTACTAGAAGGAAGAGGAAATGAAAAATGTGTCTCCTTGCTTAAGGCATCTTTGAATATCATTCTCTTGGATGGGGCAATCATTAAAAAATACAAAAACATTACTAGAGAAGACACACTCATGTATCCAAGTATGCCACTTATTAAGAATTTTCTAAATCAACCTTGAAAACAAGAAACAAAATTTCTTGGTTTTCCCCCAAATAACCAACTACATTAACCGCGACCACACCATCAACCAAGATTTTACCTTTTAGGAAAGTCGACTTATTAGGTGAGATCAACATATCCATCATAGTCGCAAGTCTTGTTGCTGAAATTTTGCCAATAAGCTTGTACAACAATCCAATAAGAGAAATAGGTCAAAACTCTCTCAAGATGCAAAGGAGATTCGGCCTTGGAAAGCAATTTAATAAAGAAAGAAGAAAGACTACAGGGAATGGAGGTCATAATATGGAAAAGTTGAAACATAATCCCTAGGTCAGTCTTAAAAAGTTGTCAAGACCTTTTAAAGAAGGAAAAAACTAAATTCAACAAGTTCTAAACTTTGGTTACCATTACACTATGATATAATCAAATATAGCTTTTAGAGAATAAAGAGAGGGTTAAGATTAATGTTATCCTTCAGAGAAAGGGAGCAAGAAAACAATATCTAGATAGGGTCTTCCTATTAGAAAGAAGCTCCCAAAAATGATTCAGAAAAAAATCACCTCTTGTCTAGTCTCTAAAACCCCTTCTAAGCATTCATTTCTTACTCGACTTTAATTTATACTATGTCTCTCAAGCCAATAAGACACATTATTAGCTCTAAAATATTTTTTATGAAAAAAAATTATCCCTAAAAAAATTTATATCCATGACCAAAAAAATATCTCTAAGATTTTTATCATGCAATCAAAGTTAAGTATTATTATTAATCTCATTTCATCAATATATGAACTATTGCAATAATTTAAATTTTAAAGTAAGTGTATCGATGAAGTTGCAGATTTAAATTCACACATATATAATTGAATGTCTTTATACAACTACCATCTTAATTAACTTAACAAATAAAAAAATATATATTCTTACAGCAAAGAAATGGTGATTAGATTATTAAAAAATATAAGTTAATTGATATTAATTTTAATAGATTGGTGTTTATATAGGTAGAGCATACTTAAGTTGTAAATGCACTATCTTTGTTTCAAATTTAATATTTAGAGTTTTGATCTATATAAAAAAATATCATAATATTCAAAGTCAACAAATATATTTTCAAAAAAAAAATTATTTTAAAAAGAAATTCTTGTAACAAAAAATAAAAAATGTTTAAAAAATAGAAAATAAATTAATAAAAAATATTTAATTTAAATATTTAATTTTGAATTATTATTTTTATATTTTTTTTTGAGATAAGCATTACTTTTATACGTTAATACTTCCAGAATATTATAAATGTTTACAACCAACTAGACCATATACGCAAAGCTATTTGAATTTAATCCTCTTTTATTATAAAAAAACAAAAAACCAATCACCTTTACAACCAAGCATATGAGATCTTTAATTAATTAATTATTGAACTTCATGATAAAAATTTCAGAGTTGAAATCACATTGTTAAACTTTTATTTTTGAGATATTTATCATAATATTATTTTAAAAAAATAAAGAAGAATTTATTTGAGAAAAACACATGAAATGATAATATTTTCTTGAAAAATTATGGTATATTAATAATCTTTGATTGATTGCCTATAAATCTTGCAGCCAACAAAATAATAAATCTTGCGGCCAACAATATCAAAATAAAATTTTAGATCTAATAAAATAATAACAATAAACTATCTTTTTTTTTTTACAAAAGGGCGAGAATAAGACATCAAATAGTGTAAAATTATGAAAGAAAATGTCACTCATCTCTAACCCAGCATAATAAATCAATTATTAAATAAATTACAAAAATCTTTGGCATATGAAATCGATTGAAACATAATACTAAAAATCAATAATAAATCTATAAGAGTAAAAGGAGATGATATGAAAACCTAAGCAAATAATTTAACTTAACTATTAAAAAAATAAAATTATTTTTATTTTTATTTACCTCGATGAGACTCTGATTATTGATGTATGAGATGCAACGAGATTACTGAAATGATTTCTACTTATGAGACTTGAATTAGTGATGGATGAGATGCGATAAAATTACTGAAATGATTTCTTCTTCGTTTTTCTCTCCCGATGTAATATTTAGTGGTCACCTGCTCACTCGTTTGCGTTATAAAAATTTCGAAATCCGAAACAATTGCCTTTACTTATAATTTATATAGTCTCATATGTCTACTCTTCTGATTATTATTTTACTAATTTTTGTTTAATTTATGTTTATAAATTTTCTAAAAATATATATTTTCGAACAATTTATTTTTTATATTAAAAGTTGTTGACTTTTTTAGTAATTTTTCTATAATTTTCTAAATTAGTAAAATTAATTATTATTATTTTCTTCTTTCATTCATGCATTCTAACAATTTAATTTATTACGGTATTTTAGATATTTAATAATGAAAATAGGGCAAATACATTGTACATATTTTATATCATTGTGTCGTTGTATTTATCCAAACTCATAAATTAAAACTCTTTAATTGTGAATATGTGCTTGAATTAAATAACACAAATTTATTTTTCTTTTTTAAAAACTTTCATTATAATTGGTCTAAATATGTGTATGTTTACTTGTTATTTAACATTATTTGATTAAATTATGAAGGCTTGTTTTACATTTTCAATCATACATATAAAATTGTTGATATTAATATAAATGGTTGTAAAATTCATAAATAAGTTTAATTATGAGATTTTTTTAAACAAGAATAAAAATTATATTTTTGCTATGTTCTGAAACTAGAAATGGAGAGAAATACAGAAGTTGTGACGGTGTAAAGCTTATGATGTGGCAGAGAAGGGTGTATCTACAAAATTAACACTCTAACGCTCAAGTTATTATGTGAAAAAGAGTATTCAAATTGTGTTTGAAACTTGAATTTTTCACCCATATACCCTACATTTCCCCACCTAAATCCCAAACTACCCAACATTTCTCCATATATCTCAATCTACCCAACTTTGAGTTTTTTTTTTTAATTTTATACAAGGGGGCGCCATGGGGGTTGGAGTCTCCCTTATAATTTGTATGGGGGCGCCATGGGGGTTGGAGCCACCCTACAAATTATAAAGGGGGAGCCATACCCCTTGGAGCCTCCCTTAAATGCCCTAAAGGGGGGGCGCCATGCTCCATGGAGCCTCCTTTAAACGAAATTTTCAAAATTATTTTTAATGTTTAATTAGTTTAAAAATATTTAATAAATAATTTTTAATAATTTAAAAACATTTTAAAAATAATAATTTTGTAAATAATAATTTAAAAACATTTTAAAAATAATAATTTTGTAAATAATATTATTCAGAAATTATTATTTACAAAATTATTATTTTTAAAATGTTTTTAAATTATTAAAAATTATTTATTAAATATTTTTAAACTAATTAAACATTAAAAATAATTTTGAAAATTTCGTTTAAAGGAGGCTCCATGGGGCATGGCGCCCCCCTTTAGGGCATTTAAGGGAGGCTCCAAGGGGTATGGCGCCCCCTTTATAATTTGTAGGGTGGCTCCAACTCCCATGGCGCCCCCATAAAAATTATAAGGGAGGCTCCATCCCCCATGGCGCCCCCTTGTATAAAATTAAAAAAAAAAACCCAAACATGGGTAGATTGGAATATATGGGGAAATGTTGGGTAGTTTGGGATTTAGGGGGTGTTTTGTAGGGTATATGGGTGAAAAATTCTTGAAACTTGTTACCTGATTTGACGCCGTTATATATATATATATATATATATATATATATATATATATATATATATATATATATATATATATATATATATATATATATATATATATATATATATATATATATATATATATATATATATATATATATATATATATATATATATATATATATATATATATATATATATATATATATATATATATATATATGTATGTATATATATATATATATATATATGTATATATATATATATATATATATATATATATATATATATATGTATATATATATATATATATATATATATATATATATATATATATATATATATATATATATATATATGTATATATATGTATATATATATATATATATATATATATATATATATACATATATATATATATATATATATATATACATACATACATATATATATATATATATATATATATATATATATATATATATATATATATATATATATATATATATATATATATATATATATATATATAGGAGAGAGAAATAATGACATTGCTATCTTTCTGGCGTGAAATGCGGCGGACCGTTGGATGCATTTGAGATATGAATTTCATATAGCAAGATATAGGATGTAAGAAGAATATTATAGAAACATTACCATGTAATTGGTCAATAGGCTTTGGCCCAAAAGGGGTTATCTCTCGTGGTCGGTCCAAGACAAATATAGTCGTTTCAAAACACTTGCATCAAAGCCCTTACACTTGAGTAGCAAGGTGAGGATTTGGATAACTTCAACATCGATGACCAATCACCCTTACTTTGCCTATATAGAGAAAGGTAGTCACTTCAGTTTCTTGGGGATTCATGTTTTCATTGTATAGAATGTTAAATGTCTATTCTGGGGTGTTATTATTAGCATTCTTGGAAACTAAAACACTTGGGTTTTATGTGCGACAGATACGATCTTTGATTAGACAAATTTCTTTTCATATTAATGGGGAGAACAAAGTTTAATTCATTTGGTGGAGAGATAAGGATGGTTTCATTGTGAGGAGTAGTTATGCTAGCCTATCATCCTTAGAGGGGTAAGAAAAGCTAAATAATTTGACTTTGAGAACTCTTAAACATGTTTGGAATTCAAAAATCGTGAGTTCAATGCATGTTTTCTGTTGGAGACTTATCCATTTGCGGCTTCCAACTAGAATCCATTTGGCTAGATTTTAATTATCGAAGGATGAAGCTCATTTGTTCCTTGCTTATCTGATATCTGAATTTATTTGGCAGAAAGTCTATTCTTGGATTGATACCAACTCAATTGCGGAAACCGCGTTTGTTCCGAGGAATTTCAAGTTGTTTTGTGAAATGATTAGAGCGAAATTTCATGTTATTATTTTTGGCTTTTTCTGGGCTGCAGTATGTTGGATAATTTGGACTTATTAGAATAGATAATTTTCATAGGATGCGATCTGACACAATGGGATCTAGTCGAGAGAATTAAGATGCTTACATGGGAATGGGACCAAATTAATCTCCAAGGATCTCCTCTTCACTCTTGGAAGGATTGGAAATTGGATCTGAATTCATGTCTAAATTACTTTGTTTAATTGTTGTTTTTTCCACTCTTTGGTGTACTTTGTCCTTGCTTTCCTTTTTTATTCTCTTGTATTGGTTGAGTTGAGTACCCTCTGTGCTCCTCATTAATACATTTGGTTGCTTATTGTAGTTTATGGATTATAAACTAGTGTTGTAGAAAAATTTGTCGAAGTCGAAGGTGTGCATGCAGTAGTCAAAGTATGTTCTTGCATGCATATGTCTTAGTTAGCTTGTCGAAATATGCCAGCTTGTTGTTTAAGATAGCGTGTTGAATTGGGACAGTCTGTTGGGCCAACTATTTAGTATGTTAGTTGAAAGTTATGGTTTATTTTTCCTATAAATAGCATACTAGTCACCATTTTTCCATCAGTCCTTCATAATTCTGATCAGAGAGGGAAAGTAGTGTGGTTGAGATTCAATTGTAAACATTATTTGATTAAATTATGGAGGCTTGTTTTACATTTTCAATCATACATATTAAATTGTTGATATTAATATAAATGGTTGTAAAATTCATAAGTAGGTTTAATTAAGAGATTTTTTTAAACAAGAATAAAAATTATATTTTTGTTCCGTTCTGAAATTAGAAATGGAGAGAAATACGGAAGTTGCGACGGTGTAAAGCTTATGAAGTGGCAGAGAAGAGTGTATCTATAAGGTTAACACTCTAACGCTTCAGTTATTATGTGAAAAAGTAAAGAGTATTCAAATTGTGTTTGAAACTTGTCACTTGTGTTTGAAACATGTTAAAGAGTATTCAGTTATTATATGGGAGAGAAATAATGGCATTGTTATCTTTCAGGCATAAAATGCGGCGGATGTTGGATGCATTTGAGATATGAATTTCATGTAGCAAGATATAGGATGGTCCTAAGGTAAGGAGAATATTATAGAAGTATTACCATATAGTTGGTCAATAGGCTTTGGCCTAAAAGGGGTTATCTCTCATGGTCGGTCCAAGACGAATATAGTCGTTTTAGAACACTTGCCTCATAGCCCTTACACTTGAGTAGCAAGGTGAGGATTTGGAGAACTTCAACATCGACGACCAATCACCCTTACTTTGCCTATATAGAGAAAGGTAGTCGCTTCAGTTCTTGGGGATTCATGCTTTCACTGTATAGAAGGCTAAATGTCTATTCGAGGGTGTTATTATTAGCATTCTTTGGAACTAAAACACTTGAGTTTTATGTGCGACAAAAACGATCTTTGGTTAGACAAATTTCTTTTTAGATTAATGGGGAGAACAAAGTTTAATTCATTTGGTGGAGAGATAAGGATGGTTTCATTGTGAGGAGTAGTTATGCTAGCCTATCATGCTTAAAGGGGTAAGGAAAGCTAGATAATCTGACTTTGAGAACTCTTAAACATGTTTGGAATTAAAAATCCTGAGTTCAGTGCATATTTTCAGTTGAGGACTTATTCACTTGCGGCTTCCAACCAGATTCCATTTGGCTAGATTGGAATTATCGAAGGATGAAGCTCATTTGTTCCTTGCTTGTCTGATATCTGAATCTGTTTGGCAGAAAGTCTATTCTTGGAACCACGTTTTCTCTGAGGCATTTCGAGTTGTTTGGTGAAATGATTAGAGCAAAATTTCATGTATTATTTTTGGCTTTTTCTGGGCTACAGTATGTTGGATAATTTGGACTTGTTAGAATAAATATTTTTCATAGGATTCGACTTGACACAATGGGATCTAGTCGAGAGAATTAAGATGCTTACGTGGGAATGGTACCAAATTAATCTCCAAGGATCTCCTCTTCACTCTTGGAAGGATTGGAAATTGGACTTGAGTTCATGTCTAAATTACTTTGTTTAGTTGTTGTTTTTTCCACTCTTTGGTGTACTTTGTCATTGCTTTCCTTTTTTATTCTCTTGTTTGGTTGAGTTGAGTACCCCCTGTGCTCTTCATTAATACATTTGGTTGTTTATTGTAGTTTATGGATTATAAACTAGTGTTATAGAAAATTTTGTCAAAGTAGAAGGTGTGCATGAAGTAGTCAAAGTATGTTCTTGCATACAGATGTCTTAGTTAGCTTGTCGAAATATGTCAGCTTGTTGTTTAAGAAAGCGTGTTGAATTGGGACAGTCTGTGGCCAACTATTTAGTATGTTAGTTGAAAGCTATGGTTTACTTTTCCTATAAATAGCATACTAGTCACCACTTCTCAATCAGTCCCTGGTAATTCTGATCAGAGGGGAAAAGTGGTGTGGTTGAGATTCAATTGCAAACATTGTTCCCAAATGTGTAATTGAATCAAGAATCTAGGGTTTCAAACCATTTTGAATTTTCTTTCTCTTCTTTTGTCTTTTTTTTTTACTTTGTGGTTTTCTTGTTGATCAACCAACCAATCATACTGTGTTTCTTTTTCAGGTATTGCTTTCACAATAAATTTGTGCGGTGAGCATGGAGGAGAATATGTCGTCAACAAAGTATGAGATATAGAAATTCACCGCTGTGAATGATTTAGTTTTTTGGAGCTTGAAAATGCAAGCCCTACTGGTCCGATAGGGTTTGTTAGAAGCGTGAAAGGATTGGAGAAGATGAATGTTGCCTTAACAGAGAAGGAGAACACGATGATGCTCAAGAAAGCCCACAGTGCCGTTATATTGAGCGTTGGTGATAAGGGTCTCTGGCAGGTCTCGAAGGAGAAGATGACAGCAAATATGTAGTGCAAACTTGAGGGCTTGTATATTACCAAATATGTGGTCAATCGTCTCTACCTGAAGCAAGCTTTTTATTTCTCGCGGCGCAAAAAATACTCGAGTACATCACACGCTGGAAAATACAATAGAGTCGCTACATAATTTTATTTATTCTAAGAGAAATGGAAAATATCAATAAAACCCTTAGGGAAGAGAAACGGGTAAGGAAGTCGGTTATGCAAGGGGAAGGTATTAACATCCCTCACATCCGTTGTACTCAACAGGAACCTTTTTTATTATTCTTTGCTTGAATGGGTGTTATTACCTAAATGTTACTTGTGATTGGTTTTAATTAAGGGGGAAGTAATGTTTTAGTTAGTGTGCTTGACAAGATTTTAAAATCATGTACCTACATATTCTCGTAGTGCAATGAGAAAATTAGAGCTCTGTAGTTCATGATTGAAAATAAGTATTTGTTGGTTGATTTTAGAGAACTATGTTATAAGTTTGGACGGTCTAAACTTTTAGTCTGATTGCTAAGGCATGGATTATATCATTTCTTTTATAAAGAGAAATTGGTTTTTGGTTTATGAATTGAAAATGTTTGTGAATATGGTTGGTGAAGGTGTTGTTTGGACCAATAGTGTGGTGTTTGAACCCATACAACGCTGTGTGAACCAAGAATAAGGTGTTTGAACCAAGAATGAGGTGTTTAAACCAATGATAAGATGTTTAATCCAAGATGTGGTGTCTAAACCAAGATGTGGTGTCTAAACCAATGTAGTGTTCTAGGATTTTCCTAGACACGGGGATCAAGGCAGATAAAGGTTTACCTAAACCAAGGGATTAACAAGGTAAACAAAGGGTTTGCCTAAATCATGGGATTAACAAGGAAAACATGCAAGAGAGTTTTCCAAAACTATGGCATGGAAAACATGCAAGAGTATGGGTGTCAAAACCAATAGGTGTTGTGTTAGGTCCAAAGAGAATGGTGTTGTTGATGTTGATTGGTGGTTTTAGTCTGAGGAAAAATGTTGAAGATTGTTTTGATTTAAGTTGCACTAAAGTCTATGAATGGAGGTGAATACTTCGAACAACTGGGTCATGCGTCCCACATCAAAAGATATTCAAAATAAGCATGAAAATACTCCCTCTTATTTCTTCTCCACTTTTTAAGGCTCGTGGTGTAGAATTCGCATCATTATATGAAGTGTTTTTAATTAGAAGAAAATTTTTAGTTCTAAATGGATGAGAAAATATGTGTTTGAAAGAATGGGATATGATTTCAAAGAATAGGAATAGAGTTAAATGTCTTCATGTCTTGATAGTCACCTAATTCTAGAGTTTTGAATGTAAATATGCTTAGGATTGACTTAATGGATCATGTAGTGGTACAAGTTCTAAGGTTCATCTAATTCAAATTAAGTGATCAAGGGACTTTTGATCATATAATTGAATAGGATCCTAAGAGAGCATGTAATTTATTAGTCATATTGTTTATTTTGTTCAAGCAAATAAGTAAATAATTCAAGAAATAACCAAACTTACAAGTTGTGAATTAAAGGATGAAAGCAAGACTACAACCCTAACCTTGAGTTAATTTTCCAATTAATTATATATCCATTAAAATAAACTACCACCAAACTTCCTAATATATCATCTTTTAAAATTGTAATACAAAAAGACATATTTGTAATTAACAAATGTTCAAAAAATTGAAACCACCTCTTTTTGTCACCTCATTCATTTTCACTTTCTACTTTTAACTTTCCTCCTCTTCTTTTTCTTCTCTTAATGCAATTTTCAAATTCCCTCCACATCTCTCTCTCTCTCTCTCTCTCTCTCTCTCTCTCTCTCTCTATATATATATATATATATATATATATATATATATATATATATATATATATATATATATATATATATATATATATATATATATATATATATATATATATATTCTTTTTCCTATTTTATTTTATTTAAGTATAAATAACAAAACTTGAACATTTTTTTAATTTAATGAAGAATACAGAAAATTGTTGAATTTTTAAAATATAAAATTTATCTAAAATAAAAACATAATTATTATATATATAAAATATTTATAATTTATATTATTAATGTTCGTTTTATAATTAAGTAACTAAATTGAAATTGACATGTGTATCTAATTACATTTTATATTGTATTAAATTGGATAGCACTTAATAATAACAATGCACACAACTATCTTTCTATCTCACGGGTCACTATCAGGACAATATCTATTTTATTTGGCTTAATTCATCCTTTAGTCTCTTAAGTTATTTTGTTGTTTCTAATTGTCACAGTGAGAATTGGATACCATAGCTATTAAGTTAACTAGGTTCACAAATCTTAATTCACCATCGATCTTTAATTTATCCAAGGGAAGAGAAAAAGAACGAATAACCCAAAATATGCAACGCAAAAAACAAAGCAAAAGAGAATCTAAGGTTTGGGGGTTGGTTATACCTATGAAATGTGCTAGTATCATAAGTATTTGTAGTACTCTACAGGAACCTCTTGTTTTATTGTGTTATTTGGTTTGCTAAAGGGTGAAAAGGTAAAGGGAGACCTAAGGTGTTATTTCTAAGTATGTTCGCCAAAACATCGCATCTCGTGCCTACGTATCCTGACGGGAATGGAATCAGAGCATTCGTGGTTCCCCTTAATAAGGGTGAGGAACTCTTGACTATGGTAAAGATTCCAGGGAGAGAGATGAGTGTCTATGGCAGAACACCTACATAGAATTAAGAAACTCTAAACCTAAGGTTAGGTTGAAAGGGTGGTAAGTGTTTTTATTAAGGTTTCTGACACATTAGAAATATGATTAAAGTATTTTTGTATTTTTGAGAAAAGAAGGAGATTTTAATTTTAAGAAAAGAAACTAGCCGTCTACCCGTGCGTTGCAAGGATATGTAATTATTAAATTAATATTCATAATAAAATTGACTAAAAAATATTTTATTTATAATTTAACATAATTTTTTTCAAAAAAAAAACTTAAATTGAATATTTTCTAGAAACTTTTTTCAATAAGTCATTTCCTTCACATTTTTTCATACTACAGTTAAAAAGATTAAGAAAACAAAAAAAAATTATAAATAAAATAAATAATTAAATACTATGTAAAAAAATTTAATTAAATTTTTTATACCTTCAAAAAAGACTTAATCTTCAAATATAAAAATTAAAAGTAAGAGAATAATACGAGAGAAGTAGAAAAAATAAAATCAAACAATAACTATAATAAATTAATAAAATATAAAAACTAAATAGCATATTTGAAGAATATTTTAATTCTGTATACAATTATTTTATTTATGATATGTTTATACATGTTAAAATTAATAAAAAAAAATCATAAATAAAAAATAGAATCAAACAAAAAAATAGAAACAATTCGTTTATATCTAAAAAATAGAATATATTATATTTTGTACTTGGTAAGAAAAATAAGTTAAAAATTGAGAAATGATATTGAAAAGTGTAAAAGTTATGGATAGAATAAAAAATAGGCCCGCTGAGCTGAAAATTTGAAAGGGCGGTCCAGGTAAAAGTTAGGGATAAAATAAAAAATTGACCCGCTGAGTTGAAAACCTGAAAGGGCAACTCAGGCAAAAAAGGGCATCCTGTTGGATTGAAAATTCGAAAGGGCGATCCAGGCAAAAGTTAGGGACAAATTCCAAGGCAAAGTATCCAGTCTGCACATTCACTTGACCCTGATATGTCACCAAAGAGAGGAATCAATACATCCGTCTTCCCATGAAGCAAGGTGTTGAGGTCTTCTAAGTCATAGGGACTATAGCAGTGTTGAAACTCGGAACCTCAATAATTTGTATTGCCATTCTGTTTTTCTTGCACCGCAATTACCTCATTAAGGAGTTGCATCCTTGTATGTACTTACCCATTCAAGGGTCAAATCAATATAAAAAGAGATTTCTCATCAAATTGTGCTCACTTTTTACTTTATCTGATTGTTTGCAAATTAATTTCATTTTTGATCATTTGTGTTTTGAAACTTCAGTTTAAAAATAATGATAATAACATTTGACAAGCAATAAAAGTTGTTTTGGTGTTTGGAGATTCCGGAGGAAAATAGATGATCTCAAAAAGAAATTTCAGCACGCAAAAGCATCAAATCAGTTGTCAGCCGCTCAGGCTCTTCATTATAAACAATGTATTTTTCTCAGGGATCTACTTAATATGGTTCCCCAACATTGAGTTTAAAGCTTACTAGGGGAAATCAGTTCCTCTAGTCACTCATTGGGTCCCGAAATTTGGGTGTCGAGTAGTTAAACTCTCACTATCCAAAGAACCAAAGTCCAATTTCATTGGCAACTACCAAAATCCAATCTCATTTGACAAATACCAAAGAACCAAATTCCAATTTCATTTGGAAACTACCAAATCCAATCCCTGGTAATACCTCAAACATGAAATTTATCCCTAGCGTACCTGGTCTTGTGCATTATCACAAGCATGGAATTCATGATAATATCATTTAATCATATCAAGCATTTGCACATCATTTGCATTCATACGTTCGTTACTTTCCCTAGATGTTGCATCTTAGTTGCATGTATGTGCATCAGAATGTATAGCATTGTTGTCTCCAGCGACATAGCATAACAGGATTTAGAATTTGTTCGCATGCATCTTGGCCAGTCCTCCTTTCAAAGTCGGCAGTATTTCTCTGAAAATAGCTAATACCCCACACCTGCTCATGGAAGTTTTCATCTCCAGCAAGTCATTCTTCAACCATGTAGTTGATAATGATGATCCCCAGCAACTATTGATCCTGTTGCTCCCCAAGCAGAGGTTATCTTAAAGGTTTCTTGAAGGATTTTCCCCTACAGAGTTATGACAACACGTTTCCTCCGACATGAATTTTCGCTCAACTATTTCCCTCAGCAAATTTATCGCTCGAGATACTGCTTCGATCACCCGAAGAATCTCAAGTTGTGTTTAGAGCTACTGCTTTGGTATTGTAACACCCCGTTCCCAAAATAAAATAAAACAAACAAATAAAACACATATCAGAGTTTCTCTCCCAAACGGGATGCCACAATACACGTCAAATTTTCATAAATATTTTTCCAAATAATTTAACTGAATTTTTCAATAAAATTGCAGCGGAAAAAGATATGGTCTGTCATAACACAAAATGTTATATACATACATAATCCATATCCATCATCACCATCATCATCATATATACAATAACGGCCATCTGCCCCAAAATACACAACATCATCAAACATCACCACACATATACCAAAAGCAGATACGCCACAGGGGCACACATATCAAAAATACACAATAAAACTCCCAAAACGCCCCGGTGTTACGTATCAGAGCAGCCCTACGGAGACACCACAATCCAACAAGCTAAACACCTGGATTGTCTGTACTTCCGAAGAAGCACATACCACAACAACAACAAAGGGGTGCAAATTACGATTAAATAATAATGGTATACTAGTACATGAAATAAAAGGAAGAAATCAATAATAATAATACTATTTCATATACATATCATCCGGACTCGCGGTCCCACCATCAACCACAACACACTATCACACAACAATGCACTCACACAACTCTAAACATACGGTACCGACTCATAATCACGATGGGCACCGGGCCATCAACCCTCCTCACAGGAGCACATATCAACGATGGGCACTTGGCCATCAACCCTCCACTCAGGGAGCACACCACACTGATGGGCAACTAGCCATCAGCCCTCCATAATGGGAGCACCACAACAATACCGATGAACACCTGGCCATCACCCCCCACAACGGGAGCACATCTCCGATGGACACCTGGCCATCACCCTCCACTACGGGAGCACCTCATCAACATCGATGGACACATGGCCATCACCCTCCTCACCGGGAGCACAACACATTAACATCGATGGACACATGGCCATCACCCTCCTCACCGAGAACACTCCAACAATACCGATGGTCACTGGGCCCTCACCCTCCTCACCGGGAGCACAACACAACCATATTCACACATAACATACATCTATCACACAAGTGAAAACCGATCCTATTGATCCACCCCTTACACCATATATACATATACACGGCGCACAAGGCGTACCGATCCCACGGATCCATTCACATCATAGAATACATACATAACAAGCACACACAGTGCGTCAATCCCACGAATCCATTCACCACACAGCTTATCACATACAATGCACACAAGGCATGTCGGTCCTACTGACCCAATACATCACATAACAACACACAATTGCAACGCATAATAAGCGTATCGATCCTCACGGATCCACTCACCATAATGCACCAACAAAACGCACTCAAGGCGTCACGATCATACAGATCCTCACATCTCACACACAGCACACCCACGGTGCACACATCTCACGTACGCATCCACACCGATTCATACATAATGCGTACTCCACCAATTAGGCCACTTGCGATGAACGCCGGCTAAACAACCCTACAACCACCAACATACGCTCGCATCAGCATCTCCAGTAAGCCTCTCATCGCGCAAGACCATCGAGGGTCCAAGTCCACAGCGGAACAACACAACAACAGCAGCAAAATACAAAACTGCTGCTGGGCTCGCTGGCACATTCGCCCGGCGAAGCCCCCGCAGTGAACACTCGCTGCCATTCTCCTGGCGAAGCCAGACAGAAGCTTCTGCCAGCACTCGCTGGCTAGTTCGCCCGGCGAAGCCTGGCGAAGGCTCGCCCCTCATTCGCCCAGCGAATACCTGTGTACTCAGAAAAATTCTGCGCTGCAGAATCACCTCCCACACTGATTTCGCCCGATTAAATCGAAAACTTACCACTAACAACATACTACAACTGAGCTACGGGTCTATTCCCAATTCTATCCGACTGATCATCAACTCAGCTCTCAAAACCAACTTCCGGCTCAACTTCGAACTTAACCGAAAATCCCAAAACTCATCCGATCTAACATTCTCAGCACATGCAACGAATTAAACATCAAACAACACAACAATCATAACAATAACAGCATGCAATCAACATCAATCATCAAGGAATCTATGGGGTTAGGGATTTCCCCCTTTCTACCGATTAATCATGCATTTACCAAACTTAACCGATTATCCCCCTACCTCAATTCAAGCTTTGATGATGAACAAGTTCCTCAATCTACACGAAATCCGCTTGCTTAAGTTGCTGTTCTTGATCGTGTAGCTCTCCTCTTGCTCAAACCGTGTTCTCCTCTTCTTTCCAATTCTATTTTTTCCAAAATGGCAATGTTACCCCTCATCCCAAATAATATTCTTTTTAATCCAAAATAAATATAATCCTCTTAATTCTTTTAATTCAAAAATACAATTAATAACATTTTCTCATTTATATTAATATTAGCAATAATAATGATAATAATTAATAATAATTTTTACATTACTATCAATTATCACATTTCATCACAATTTATTAATATTATGAGTTCTTGACCTTCACAATAATTCTCAAAATACACCCACGAATAAAATAATCACAGAAACCAAAAATAATTAAAATGGGAGTTACAACTCTCCCCCACTTTAATTATTTTCATCCTCGAAAATACCTGATGGAAACAGCTCTGGATACACTTCCCTCATCCTTCTTTCCAATTCCCAGGTCACACTGCCACCTGCAGCACCTCCCCAAGCCACTCTCACCAACGGTATCTCTTTTCCTCTGAGTTGCTTCATCTTGCGATCCTCGATCCTCAACGGCAACGTCTCCACAGTTAGATTCTCTCTAACTTGGACTTCATCCCTCTGAATCACATGAGACGGATCGTGCACATACTTCCGAAGTTGTGACACGTGAAACACGTCGTGCAAGTTCGAAAGCTCCGGCGACAACGCCACCCTATAAGCCACAACACCAATCCTCTGCAAAATCTGATACGGTCCGATAAACTTCGGGTCCAACTTCTTGGACTTCAAAGCACGTCCAACACCTGTCACTGGGTTAACCCTCAAGAATACATGGTCAACCTCACTGAATTCCAACTCTTTCCTGCGGTTATCATAATAACTCTTCTGCCGATCCTGAGATACTTTCATCTTTTCACGGATCATCTGCACTGTCTCAGTAGTCTGCTGCACCAACTCTGGTCCCAAAACCACACTCTCATCCGACTCATACCAACATAAAGGAGTCATGCACCTCCTTCCATAAAGAGCCTCAAACGGTGCCATCCCGATACTAGAATGGTAATTGTTTTTGTACGTGAACTCTACCAAAGGAAAATGAGTATCCCACTTACCACCTTTCTCCAACACACAAGCCCGCAACAAATCCTCCAATGTCTGAATAGTCCGCTCCGACTGCCCATCCGTCTGCGGATGATAAGCTGAACTCAGCTTCAACTCAGTACCTAAAGCCCCTTGTAAACTCTTTCAAAACACAGAAGTGAACCTCAGATCTCTATCCGACACAATGCTTAATGGTATACCGTGCAACTTCACAATTACCCGAATATAAATCTCTGCAAGCTTCTCCAACGGAAAGCTAATACTGATCGGTACAAAGTGTGCAGACTTCGTAAGCCGATCCATAATCACCCAAATGGCGTCAAATCCTCTCGCCGTATTCGGCAAACCTGTAACAAAGTCCACAGCAATATAATCCCACTTCCAAACCGGAATCTCTAACGGTTGCATCATCCCAGAAGGTCTCTGATGCTCCACTTTCGATTTCTGACAAACCAAACAAGCATAAACATAACGAGCAATATCCCTCTTCATACCCGACCACCAAAATAACTTTTTCAAGTCCTGATACATCTTCGTAGCTCCTGGATGAACACTCAGGCTACTACGATGTCCTTCGTCCAAGATCGACTTCTTCAACTCATCATTATCCGGCACGCAAATTCTGCCCCGAAACCTCAACACACCCGCACTATCCAACCTGAAATCACTACCAGAGTCACTTCCAGCCTCTCGCGTCAAATCTACAAGTTTCACATCCAACTTCTGATGTTCCTTAATCATGTCCAAGAAATCATTCTTCACTTG
The DNA here is from genome assembly GCA_963859935.3 of Lathyrus sativus. Lineage (NCBI taxonomy): Eukaryota > Viridiplantae > Streptophyta > Magnoliopsida > Fabales > Fabaceae > Lathyrus > Lathyrus sativus. The sequence continues at coordinate 724,456,785 of OZ012735.1, forward strand.
CAATTTACCCAACGCCACACCATCCGATGTAAACTCACAAACCATGCTCAAATCCCGAAACTGCTCAATAATCTCCATCTCTTTTACCATCAATGCCGACATATGAATTGCCTTTCTGCTCAACGCGTCCGCAACCACATTCGCTTTCCTGGGGTGATAACTCAAACTAAAATCATAATCCTTCAAGAATTCCAACCATCTCCTCTGCCGCATATTCAGCTCCTTCTGATCAAACAAATATTTCAAACTCTTGTGATCACTGAATACTTCAAACCTCGAACTATATAAATAATGTCGCCAAATCTTCAACACAAAAACTACCGCAGCCAATTCAAGGTCATGAGTAGGATAGTTTCGCTCATGCACCCTTAATTGCCGCGAAGCATATGCTACCACTTTTCCATTCTGCATAAGAACTCCGCCCAATCCCATTTTGGAGGCATCACAATATATCACAAAAGGCTCACACGGATTCGGTAACACCAACACCGGCGCTGAAGTCAATCTCTTTTTCAGTTCCTCAAAACTCTCTTCACAAGCAGCATCCCACACAAACACTTGATCTTTCCTTGTCAACTGAGTCAACGGAAAAGCCAATCTAGAAAAGCCTTCAATGAATCTTCGGTAATACCCTGCTAAGCCCAAAAAGCTTCTAACCTCTATTACCGACTTTGGCGGTTCCCACTGTAACACCGCGCTCACCTTAGATGGATCCACAGAAACACCATCACCCGAAATAACGTGCCCCAGAAAACTCACCGTCTTCAACCAGAACTCACACTTCGATAACTTAGCAAACAACTTGTTATCCTTCAACACTTGTAAAGCGATCCTCAAATGTTTCACATGCTCTTCCTCAAACTTAGAATAAATCAGAATGTCGTCAATGAACACGACAATAAACTGGTCCAAATAAGAATGGAAGATGTGGTTCATATATTCCATAAACACACCCGGCACATTAGACACTCCGAAAGGAATTACTGCATACTCGTAATGTCCATATCGAGTCCTAAACGCCGTCTTCTAAATATCACCTTCTCTCACTCTTATCTGATGATAACCCGACCTCAAGTCGATCTTACTGAACACACGAGCTCCCACTAACTGATCCATCAAATCATCGATCCTTGGAAGAGGATATTTGTTCTTGATGGTCACTTTGTTCAACTGTCGGTAATCAATGCACAAACGCATGTTACCGTCCTTCTTATTCACTAACAATACTGGAGCTCCCCACGGCGACACACTTGGTCTAATAAACTTTCTATCCAACAACTCCCCAATCTGAGTCTTCAACTCGGCTAGCTCCACTGCCGACATCCTGTACGGCGCCATAGAAATAGGTCTCGTACCAGGAACAAGATCAATGCTAAACTCAACCTCTCTCTTTGGAGGCAACTCAGTAATATCATCCGGGAACACCTCCGGAAACTCATTCACCACGGCTAACTCATCCAACAATGCCTTGTTGTCAACAGACAGTGATGCAAACAAAGCAAACACCTGAGCCTCATCTTCCAACAAGGTCCTCAATTCCTTACCAGACAAGGAATCTGCCAATGCCTCCTCCTCTGGAGTCAAAAACAGTAACACTTCCCAAAAACAATCGATGTACACTCGGTTAAACTCCAACCAGTTCATACCAAGTATAACATCCAAACCACCAAGTGGCAAACAGATCAAATCCACACTGAAGTCTCGGCCGAAGATAGTCAGTGGACACTTCAAACACACAAGCAAAGTAGTCACTGAACCAATCGAGGGAGTTTCAATAGTCATCCGTCGCTCAAGAGTAGTCGGCACCAAACCTAACCTCTTCACACAATCAACAAAGATAAACGAGTGGGTCGCACCCGTATCAATCATAGCAGTCAAATGAATGTTATTGATAAAACAAGTACCTTTAATCGAACATTCTCCATCTTCCGCTTGAGTTCACACAACTACAAATGCTTTACCCGCCACCTGAGGCGCCTGAGCCCTCCTCGGCTTTTCACAATGAGTACTAATGTGGCCCTTCTCACCACAGTTATAACAAGTAGGCATATTAGTCCTACAATCCGCCATCACATGGCCCGGCTTCCCACACTTGAAGCACTTTTTCGCATCAGGAAGACAATCATTGGCACGATGACCCATGCCACCGCACCGGAAACACTTCATACCAGCCAACGCCCTACCCTCTCTGGGCTTCTTATCAACAACACCCTTGAACTTCCCTTTACCAGTCGGAACACTGTAAGGAGTACCACCGAACCTTTGTTTACCCTTACAATCACTCGCCTCCTTGTAGTGTGCGATCCTTGCACGGTTATCATTATCATAGATATGACTCCTACTCACCAACTCAGGGTAGCTCCTGATTTTCTGACATGCAATTCCCATCTTGATCTCTGGCCTCAGCCCATTCTCAAATTTCAGACACTTCAAAGTCATAGCTTCCTCAGTATTGTAATGAGGATAATACTGAGCCAACTCCTCAAACTTAGCCGCATACTCGGCTACTGACATACTGCCCTGTTTCAATTCCAAAAATTCCACCTCTATAGCACTTCTGACATCTTCTGGAAAATACTTCTCCAGAAATCCAGACCGAACCACCTCCCAAGTAATCGGAGTCCCCGAAGCTTCCATCCTCTGACAGCAATTATCCCACCAAGCCTCGGCCTCCCCCTCGAGCATGTGAGTACCGAACCTCACCTTCTGCTCGTCACTGCACCCCATGGTTCTGAAGATCTTCTCTATTGCCTTCAGCCATTTCTGTGCAGCTACCAGATCCAGAATTCCACCTTCAAACTCTGGTGGCTTGTTGCTCTGGAACAGCGTCAGGTCTCTAAATTGAGCTCCCGCAGCCAGATTCTAGTTGGCCATTACTTGTTCCATAGCCTGCATCGCCGCAGCCAACGCCGCGTCATTTCTCCCAGCCATTCTGCTCAACAACAATCCAGGTTAACAGAAAACAAGCAACTATATCTTATAGACAGACTCAACACACTACACTGGCCGGACGGACCGACCTGCTCTGATACCAACTTGTAACACCCCGTTCCAAAAATAAAATAAAACAAACAAATAAAACACATATCAGAGTTTCTCTCCCAAACGGGATACCACAATACACGTCAAATTTCCACAAATATTTTTCCAAATAATTTAACTGAATTTCTCAATAAAATTGCAGCGGAAAAAGATATGGTTTGTCATAACATAAAATGTTATATACATACATCATCCATATCCATCATCACCATCATCATCATCATATATACAATAACGGCCATCTGCCCCAAAATACACAACATCATCAAACATCACCACACATATACCAAAAGCAGATACGCCATAGGGGCACACATATCAAAAATACACAATAAAACTCCCAAAACGCCCCGGTGTTACGTATCAGAGCAGCCCTACGGAGACACCACAATCCAACAAGCTAAACACCTGGATTGTCTGTACTTCCGAAGAAGCACAGACCACAACAACAACAAAGGGGTGAGAATTATGATTAAATAATAATGGTATACCAGTACATGAAATAAAAGGCAGAAATCAATAATAATACTATTTCATATACATATCATCTGGACTCGCGGTCCCACCATCAACCACAACACACTATCACGCAATAATGCACTCACAAACTCGAAACATACGGTACCGACTCACAATCACGATGAGCACCGGGCCATCAACCCTCCTCACAGGAGCACATATCAACGATGGGCACTTGGCCATCAACCCTCCACTCAGGGAGAACACCACACTGATGGGCAACTGGCCATCAACCCTCCACAATGGGAGCACCACAACAATACCGATGGACACCTGGCTATCACCCCCCACAACGGGAGCACATCTTCGATGGACACCTGGCCATCACCCTCCACTACGGGAGCACCTCATCAACATCGATGGATACATGGCCATCACCCTCCTCACCAGGAGCACAACACATTAACATCGATGGACACATGGCCATCACCCTCCTCACCGGAAGCACAACACAACCATATTCACACACAACATACATCTATCACACAAGGGCAAACCGATCCTATTGATCCACCCCTTACACCATATATACATATACACGGCACACAAGGCGTACCGATCCCACGAATCCATTCACATCACAAAATACATACATAACAAGCACACACAGTGCGTCGATCCCACGGATCCATTCACCACACAACTTATCACATACAATGCATACAAGGCATGTCGGTCCTACTGACCCAATACATCACATAACAGCACACAATTGCAACGCATAATAAGCGTATCGATCCTCACGGATCCACTCACCACAATGCACCAACAAAACGCGCTCAAGGCGTCACGATCATACTGATTCTTACATCTCACACACAGCACACCCATGGTGCACACATCTTACGTACGCATCCACACCGGTTCATACATAATGCGTACTCCACCAATTAGGCCACTTGCGATGAGTGCTGGATAAACAGCCCTACAACCACCAACATACGCTCGCATCAGCATCTCCAGCAAGCCTCTCATCGCACAAGACCAACGAGGGTCCAAGTCCACAGCGGAACAACACAACAACAGCAGCAAAATACAAAACTGCTGCTGGGCTCGCTGGCACATTCGCCCGGCGAAGCCCCGCAGCGAACACTCACTGCCATTCGCCTGGCGAACCCTCTGGCGAAGCCAGACAGAAGCTTCTGCCAGCACTCGCTGGCTAGTTCGCCCGGCGAAGCCTGGCGAATGCTCGCCCCTCATTCGCCCGGCGAATACCTGCGTACTCAGAAAAATTCTGCGCTGCAGAATCACCTCCCACACCGATTTCGCCCGATTAAATTGAAAACTTACCACTAACAACATACTACAACTGAGCTACGGGTCTATTCCCAATTCTATTTGACTGATCATCAACTCAGCTCTTAAAACCAACTTCCGGCTCAACTTCGAACTTAACCGAAAATCCCAAAACTCATCCAATCTAACATTCTCAGCACATGCAACGAATTAAACATCAAACAACACAACAATCACAACAATAACAACATGCAATCAACATCAATCATCAAGGAATCTATGGGGTTAGGGATTTCCCCCTTTCTACCGATTAATCATGCATTTACCAAACTTAACCGATTATTCCCCCTACCTCAATTCAAGCTTTGATGATGAACAAGTTCCTCAATCTACACAAAATCCGCTTGCTTTAGTTGTTGTTCTTGATCGTGTAGCTCTCCTCTTGCTCAAACCGTGTTCTCCTCTTCTTTCCAATTCTATTTTTTCCAAACTGTCAATGTTACTGCTCATCCCAAATAATCTTCTTTTTAATCCAAAATAAATATAATTCTCTTAATTCTTTTAATTCAAAAATCCAATTAATAACATTTTCTCATTTATATTAATATTAGCAGTAATAATGATAATAATTAATAATAATTTTTACATTACTATCAATTATCACATTTTATCACAATTTATTAATATTATGAGTTCTTGAACTCCACACTAATTCTCAAAATACACCCACGAATAAAATAATCACAGAAACCAAAAATAATTAAAATGGGCGTTACAGGTATCATTGGAGAACCTTAATGGATAAGGTACTGCTTCGACCACCCGAAGAATCTCAAGTTTTGTCAAGATACTGCTTTGGTATCACCGAAGAACCTTAATGAATAAGGTAATGCTTTGACCACCCGAAGAATCTCAAGTTTTATCAAGATACTGCTTTGGTATCATCAAAGAACCTTATTGGATAAGGTTTTTCTTCGACTACTCGAAGAATCTCATATTTTGTTAAGAGATACTGTTTTAGTATCATCGAAGAGCCTTAGTTGATAAGGTACTACTTCGATCACCTGAAGAATCTCAAGTTGTGTTTAGAGATACTGATTTGGTATCATCGGAGAACTTTATTCGATAAGGTACTGCTTCGACCACCCAAAGAATCTCATATTTTGTTCATAGATACTGCTTTGGTATCATAGGAGAACCTTAGTTGATAAGGCACTGTTTCGATCACCCGAAGAATCTCAAGCTGTGTACAAAGATACTACTTTGGTATCATCAGAGAACTTTATTGGATAAGGTACTGATTCGACCACCTGAAGAATCTCATATTTTGTTCAGAGATACTGCTTTGGTATCATCAAAGAACCTTAGTTGATAAGTTACTACTTCGATCACCCGAAGAATCTCAAGCTATATTCAGAGATACTGCTTTGGTGTCATCAGAGAACTTTATTGGATAAGGTACTGGTTCGGCCACCCGAAGAATCTCATATTTTGTTCAAAGATACTGCTTTGGTATCATCAAAGAACCTTAGTTGATAAGGTAATGTTTCGATCACCCGAAGAATCTCATATGTGTTCAAAGATACTGCTTTGATATCATCGAAGAACCTTAACGGATAAGGTCCTGCTTCGACTGCCTTAAGTTGTCCCACATTTTACTCTTTGTCGGAAAAATTTCAGGGTCTTCTTGTTTCTAATTGACTTCCACCCTAAAATGAACGCCATGCAGTGGTTCATTACCGCAGGTTTAAGACAACTAGATAGGGACATTTGTCATACCCCAAATTTGTCCTACCTTGTTGTGTTCTCATACTTGGTTTTGTGTGGCTGCTTGATATTCCTTTAGATGATCATTTGGCATCTTGCCATGATCCTCTAGTTTTTAGGTCTTGAAGGTTTTATGTATTCTTATGGTGTTTGGAAGCTTTTGGTTGAGGTGATTTGATTTCAAGAAGGAATGTATCTTCAGTCCCATGATCAAACAGTCAAAACAAGATCAAATGCCCAAGTTGTATGGCTGGTTCATTTCAAGGCCACGATCCTCTGAGAATTAGGCTATGAATATTTTTTGTACCTATTTTGATTATAGGTATTTCTTGTTGCCTTTGTCTTTTAATAACTATCTCTAGCAGGTGTGGGGAGTTCATTAATAAATAAGAGGAGGTGGTGCCTTCATTCTCATAGTGGGAAAGATTTAAATGCAAGTAGTTTTCAAGACATGAGACTAATGTGTTTCCAAGATGTTCAATTAGTGGTGGAAGGACGACGAAGGCATAATGAAGGCTCTATGAATGGTGATGGAAGTCATAATTAATTATTTTCAAAATCATATTTGGATTGATAGAATTACTTAATATTTTGAACCGTGCTTTTACAATCTAAGTTATGTTCAAAAGTAAGTCTGCATCCAAGGTGTGCTACAGGGTTTGCAAAGATTCAATATTGATCTAAGGTCATATTCCAATGGCAAGTGATCCTACATGTCTTGTTAAAATGTCACAACCCATGTGAATTCAAATTACAAAAGAAGAATCAAAGCATCACAAGCTTCACGATTTACATCATTTGAATTTCATGTTACAAAGCTACTTTGAAGTTACATATACAAAGAGGATAATTCAATACAAATGGTAATTGACAAGAATTTTAGCTAGTCCTAAAGCCAAAGTACCACACCAATTTGTATTTAAAAAAATACAATAACTCAAAACCAAGACCTGCAAAGCCTATTGAGTTTCAAGAGTGCATCACCAAATTGGATTCAATTTTTTTTTAGTTTCAAAGTCATTTCCAAAATATACAAATTACAATGGTTCTAAATTGAATACAAGTGACACGATATAAGAATCTTCCAAATCATAATATCTAAGCCTAAGAGGTCTTCATGAACCAATTCAATCTTCGTGCCAAACTTCAACCACCTAAGAATTAATCTTCACGCCAATCTTCAAGTGCAGCCTCATTTCCTCATACCAAATACAAATCACATGAAAAAAGAAACACAACAAAGGATTAATATACTAATGCAAAGGAAACCACATGAAGATTAAGGCAAGAAAATCACAAGTTCAGTTTACAACGGAGAGAGAGAGAGAGAGAGAGAGAGAGAGAGAGAGAGAGAGAGAGAGAGAGAGAGAGAGAGAGAGAGAGAGAGAGAGAGAGAGATGAGATCTATTGATATGAGGAGTTTCTTTTTCCTCATCCTTGTTTAAGGGCACCCTTTGTGGTGCGTATGAATGGCGAGATGGGAGGGTGACACTAGTCTCTTCCTTTGACAAGTGTCACCGGAGTTGCCTCTCTCACTCTTTCACATGCATGCCTCCCTATACCACCTCATCATGCACCCATTTCCTGGTCGCCGGATTAGGGTCAAAGGTTGACTCTTTGATCAGTTTAACGTCCCAAATAGAGCCTGTAGGTCAAGAGTTGACCTAGGGTGTATGATGCACCCTCCCATGCGCTGGACCTTCAGTCAGTGGGCTTGGGGTGGTTTTCTGAACACACCCTCCATTTTTCTTAGTGTAATCCTGGCCCATTTATGTTTTTTTTTTTTTATTTTGTTTTTTTTGTCCTTTTATTTTCTTTTCTGTTTTAATATATTTTTAAATAATGATTAAAAAAAATATAAAAATGTTTAATTATTTTTATTTAATATTAATTAATTATTTTTAATTAATTTTATTAAGTGTATATGTTTAATTTAGTGTGTTTAACTAATATCTTTCTTTAATATAACATGAATAAAAAAACAAATACTTAATTACTTATTTTAAATATTTTTATTTAATAATAATTAACTATTTCCTTAATTAATTTTATTAAATGATCATATTTAATTAATTAAAATTTCCTATTAAGTATAAAAACCGAAAAAATATATTTTATTTTAATTTTAGTTAATTTTATTTTTAATTTTGATTAACTTTTAATTTTAATGGTTCTATTTATTAATTAGTTTAATCATGTAAGCTTAATTACCCATCTTTCTTTAATGCTAAGAAAACAAAAAAAAATCCTTTTTAATTAATATTAATCAATTTTTAATTAATTCTACTAAACCTTTTTATTGAATATTAATTAACTTTAATAGTTAATTTTATTAAATATTTAAGTTTAATTTTATTAATTAATTTTCTTTCATTCTAAAAATCCAAAATTAATTTGTGAATCCAATTTTAATATTTTTAGTTAACTCTTTGCCTAATTTATGGTTGTTTGTGTGATGTTTGATTTTTATTTATGCTTTGCTCATATGTATTATTTTTGTGCCTCAATTATATTTATACCATTCTATACTTATTTGTGCAAACCCCATTTTCAAACTAATATCTTGATTTTCAAATCAAGTCATTTTCAAACACCTTGTAATTTGATTGTTTTCACAATCGCCATCAACCTTATAGCCTCCTCTTGGGCTTTGTACAACGACGCTTGTTACACACTTCACATTTACGTTTGCTTGCGTATGCATGAATGGTTTATTTTAATTATGGCTTGATACTATCCCATTTGAACAAATGTACCCCTCTCCCATAAGATGTAATGTTTGTTTTTACTTAAATAGTTTAATACAAGATTAAAATCAACCTTCTCAAAAGATAAATAAGCTTGATCCAACGTCAAGCATTTTCAAAACGAATTAAATTAATCATCAATTCATTCTTAAGCACACTTGATCCACATATTAAGTTCTCTCACATACTTTATAAGTCGAGCGCTTTAGCCTCGTCATCGACCTTACCTTGTACAATTAGGACCTCCTTTCAATTAGTTCAAACCTTAATCGTTTCGCACGCAAATTCAAACCTCAATCAACATCGAGCATTTTATCAAAGTAAACTTAATATATTTAACTATACTTAAACATAATTTCAAGAAAGATGAAAAGGGAGTTGGAATGGAGTCTTCGACTCCTCCTCTCGATTGTTTGGACCCGAGGAGCCTTTTTTAAGTTCAAACAATTGTCTTCTCTGAAAACTTTGTAATATGATTCTACATCAAACTATTTTTATAATAAACGAACTCAATATATTTTCCCAATACTTAAATGAAAAAGAAAGAGACTCAAGTCTTTGACTCATGTGGAGTCTTTCTTAAGTTTCGAGTAATCGTCATTCATAACTTACGCTAACTATATCAAAGTCCTTTCATAATTAAGGTTGAAAAAGAGAGAGAGTCGAATCTTCAATTCACTTTCCCGATCACTTAGGCTCGAGGAGCCTTTCTTAAGCTTTGAGTGATCGTCATCCAATCAAAATACGAACATATTAATTCAACTTCTCGCCCTCGTGCGATTAAAACTTTTTTTTCTAAAAAGAACATTGTTTAGTCCCTTCTTCCGCGCATATAAACTAGTGCTTCAGCCTCTCCTAGCGAGCATATAAAGCCAATGTTTAGCAGTTAGAATGCGACCTAAACTCTCGTTCGTTTAAAGCATCAACCAACCATAGTACCACAAACTACGATGCTCTGACTTTTCCATTGCACGAGGGAGTACGTAGGCACAAGGGCCCCAATCCTTGGAAAGCATCCTATCTTAAAACCACCCATTTTCCTCTAAGAAGTGAATCCTTTAGAAGACAAATAACCTAGCTAACTTTTCTCTCGAATCGAATCAAGAGGTTCTCGTTGATACAACAGACGTAGAGTGTGCTAATACCTTTCCTTCGCATAATCGACTCCCAAACCTAGAATTTGGTTGCGATGACCATGTTCTTATCTCTTTAAAGGTTTTATCGATATTTTCCTATTCCTTCCTTGGAATGAATAAAGTTCGGTGGCGACTTTGTTCGAACGTTTTTTCCATGTTCATCACGAGGATCGTATTTTTCGAGGTACGACAGTATGCGTTATAAGAAAACACATGCAAACTTGGACCATATGCTAAACATCCCAACCTTTCTGTCAATGAAGCAGGATCTAAATAAAACTTTGAATAAATATGATTCTTAAACCATAGAATGAATCTTCGATTGTGCTCTTGTACTATCCAATTTTCATTTCTATTCGGATTTAAACCTTGGAGTTTGTCCTTGTGTATTTTAACATACAACTCAACCTCAATGTCATTGTGCAGAACATACAAATGCACTTGCTCCCGTTCAGCCCTTGATACTATTACAATTTTAAAAATATGAGATTTAGGGAGTCCAATGAATTGAACATTGGATAAATATTTAGTACAAAACCTAATCGATTCTTCAACAATGTATGTTCAACAATACAACCTGTTGCACCCTAAAATTTGCTCAACCTATTTCACTTGGTTTATGTTTCAATTGCATTGTCATTTGCATATTAGGTCATGTACATGGTCTAATCATCTGCATAGCATAGCAAGTTATTCAATAAGGGACTAAGTACTATTCTCATCTCTATGAGCCTATCAAGAGGTTATTGTTCAAATTCAACCTTAGCCAGGTCATCAGAAAGAAATTGAAATCTAAGAAGCCAGTGGATCAAGCAGTGGATCTCTCTCCTATCTTGAGTGTATTTGAAGATCATCAAAGAAGTTGTGAGTTGTGAATTGAGAGCATGTAGGGTATATAGACATCATGGAAGACATGGAGAGTCATTTTGAAAGAGAGGCAAGTCATGGATGTGATCACAAGAGTTGCAGTTGAAGACAGTCAACTAGGGTTTCATCAGGGTCAACCCTAGGTCAACCCTAGGTCAAATGATTGATTGAAAGGCATCAAGGTCTATTTGAGAGATGTGGGGTTCATCATTTGACATGTAGATATAGATGTGGTGTTGTGCCAAGGAGAAATCAAGAGAAATTAAGAAGAAGAGGAGTTTCTAAATTAGGGTTTCTGTGTAAAATCCCCTAGTTTAGGTCAAACTTCCAAGCAAGATAATTCAAACTGCAAGCTTCAAATGGATCCTTGGCCAACATGAAACTTGTAGAGGATCTCAATACCTTTAATTTGAGTGGTGGAAGACATCAAGGAGATTTATAGAACTCATGTTATGGTCCTTGCAAGTTATAGGTCATCTGAGGTATCTGAATTTTTGTCTGTGAAAGTTACTTGTCTTCCAAGCAACCTTTACCCCTCAAGGAGCTTTCAAATGGATTTCTGGTCAACATGAGAGTTGTTCCTAATTGTCTTATCTTTCTATAAAGGTATGGTATGCCTTCATATGATTTGTGGAACTTTACTTATGACCTTGGCAAGCAAAGGGTATTTTGGTCATTTGAGAATTACAGGTCATTGCAAGCCTATGCCCAAAACTCATACAAGGAAGCTTCAAATGAAAAACTTCACAACATAAAACTTGCTCCAAATGACATTTTGAGTCTAGAAAAGTGATCATGAAAGTTTGGAAAGGCTCATAGCTCAAGGTTCCAAATTTGGTCAACTAAAAGGTGAATTTAATGAATAAAAGTGACCTAAAAATGGGATTTTTCATAACATGGCCAAATGGGATGAAATTATAGGTCATTTTGATTGGAAAGAATGTTTTAAGAACATTGGCAAAAGTAGATTTTTGAGTTTAGTTCAAAGTTTGGAAGTTATACTAGTTGGCTTACAAAAGAAGTAACATATCCAAATTCACAAGGGATTTGAGTGCAAGAGGTTTCTAGCAAGTTCTAGAGGGTTCCATGAGCATCTATATATTGAGTAGAGTGGATACAATCATTGGTTGGTGATTCATTTTGGTTGAAACTCATAGTTGCATCACATTCCTCAATTTTGCAAATTCATTCCAAACTCTACCAAATCTTCATCATCTTCCAAAATTCTTGATCCTATCATCATCTATATTCATCATAGAGCAAGTTTCCATCAAGATCTGGTTGAATTGAAGCAGAATTCGTGTGCTACCAAGTGTATCATCCAAATTGCAAAAGGAAGTGGTTACAAGAATCCAAGGTGTTTAAGCAAGTGTTGTTGCATACAGAACCAAGAACCAAGTCCATTGATCAAGTCCTAAGTCTTGCTAGCTGTGAATCCAAGGATTTCTCCATCTGTTTTCAAGACTACACCAGGTTAGTTTTTCTATCGAATTGGTTAGAATTAGTTAGCATGATGTAGAATCTTTAGGTTAGAACTGTTAGGCATAGGTAGAGGATCATTTCCAATGAATTTGAGAGCTTTCCATGGAGTTTGACATTGAAGCACACCAACTGTTTGGGATCAAAATTCTCTTGATATGAAGTGTTAGCACTAGTTCTTTAGCTTAGGTTAATCAGTAATGCAAGGTGGTCATTTTGATGGCAAGAAACTGGAGTTTCATGAAGGTGGAAATTGGAGCATCCATGGAAGTAGAGCTATCGGGTTTGGCATGTTAGGGAGTTTCAGTGAAAACTAATGTTGTGGTTCTACTCAGCTTGTGAATTGGAGCAACTTTGCTCTTTACAGACTTGGATTTAATGGAGAGATGAAGGAGAACAAGGTGATGGAAGAGGGCTGAGAAAAGCTTCGTGCATGGAAGCTGGTTCATAAACCCTAGGGCTGGAGGTAGGAGACGACCTCCCAGCCGTTAGATAGAAGTAAGACTTTGACTCAGCGAATGCATCCAATGGCCAGGATTTGAAATTGAAACGCGAGGGAACTCTGAAATGCCAAAACGCGTCGTTTCATTAAACGAATCAGCTGGGCTTAAGGAATCCATTACTATCCACACCTCCACTATCAAGGCCCAACGGGATTTGAACTGTTTTTCTTACTTTCTGCACCGTTTTTGGTTTATTTCTTTTTGTGTTTTTTTTCTGATTAGCTGGGCCCAGACGCGCCTTGCTATGCGTACCCCCAGTCTGGGCCCATCATCCATTTTTCAATGCAAATAACTACTAATTGCACCCCTAATCAACTCTAATTCATTTTAATTTCATTCAATTTTTTTTAATTCTTTGAAAAATCATAACAAATTGAAAATTCCATATTTTTTAGTGGTTGTTTTTGCATCTTTTTTATATTTCTGTTAAGAAAATTGTCATGTAATAAAATTATCATTTTATTTTATTTTTGCATTTTTAGTATATTTTTCTTTTAAATAGGTTTAAATGATGTTTAGTTTAACACTTGATATTGTTGATTTTAGTTTAGCTAAATCCTTGTATATTTTGGACCCATTCTTTTTAGAGTACTTCACTTAGGACTTTAATTTTCATATGAGATTTAATTCATGATTTTAGGATTTAATTCTAGATGGTTTGTTTAGGTGTGATTAGGAGAATCAAAATTAGGGTTTAGGTGTAACATAGGTGTGATAAATCCCTTCTTTTAGGAATTGTAGTTTGAATTTTGGGGTATGGGACTATAGGGGTATTATGGGTAAATAATAGATCCCTTAGAAAATATTAGACTTCCTCTATTCTACTATTACTATTAGTATATTTCCTGTATTGGCTTGATTGTGTGGTGTGCCCTCTCTAGGGTTATTATTTGACTGTGTGGGGTATTGGGCCTGCTTGGGGTTTGGGGTTTGAGCTGAAGACTGTGCTGATGAAGCCCATTGAAGACTAAGAGAATGAAGACCAATTTCCAGAGTTGGTGAAGAGCATCTTGCTGGCAGTTGTTGAAGGTTATAGGGTCTAGGAGCTAGGCAGAGCTCTAGAGTAGAAAACTAGATTCACAAACATGGAAGGTCTTGTCTGCCTCCATTCTTTCTCTATGATTCAAAGTCTCTTTTAAATATCCACCTCCTTCCTTTGGAAGGATTAGTGAATATATTTAAAAGATAGAACTTTTGAGAGAAAATTGTCTGTATCATGTTAACAGTTAGTGAGCCACCCTTGGTAGGCAATTGACTGCTTAACATCTTATTCATCTTGTTGACTGCTGATTATCTTGGAGAGTGAGACTTGAAGAAAAGCCCTGAAGACTGATGATAGGGACCTTGCTTGAAGGCTTTGAAGATGAAGACTGATGCTTGCTTGGAGCTTGTAGATGTTTGAAGATGACTTGAAGACAGATGTTGATGAAGATTGCTTTTTGCTGTTTATTTTTGCTGTTTATAATTCTTGATGTATTGTTTGAATTTCCCTGACTGTATTGCTTGCTGTTTAACCTGTTAGGTTGAAAGTGAACCTTGTTCACTTTTGCCTGTTGTTTTCTAGGTTCGAGGTTGAGTGGGACTCCCTTGCCTCGCTTGTATTGCTGCATCCATGCATTTTACTGCTTTATTGTGTATATGCTATTGCTTCTGTTTCCGTTTATCCCTTAGGATCTCTGTTTCTCTCTGAGCAAGAGAGGAGCATGATAGACATTAGGTCTTGACCCATGCATGATAACATTAGGTTAGTTTGATTCCCTTTGCAACTATAGGTTAGAGTTCTGTCTCTTCTTTCTCAAAACAAACAGAAAAACACAATGAATATTTCAAACACAATAAAAGACACTTCTTCCGTAAAAGAATGTGAACTCATCAAAACGTCACTTTTGTCCGCTTGGACTGCTAATTAGGAAAACCCTTTTTCATAAGGAGATAAAAACAATCAAGACAGACTTGTGTCGTGCGTGGCCCGAACTACGTTTGCTCTGATCTTTCATGTCGTATGAAAGTACGTAGGCATAGGATGCGATATCCTAGCGAGCAACCTTCCCCTCCTTTCCCGTAGGTAGGCAAACTACGTTGACTCTGATTTCTCGTTCCAGACGGGAATACGTAGGCATAAAGTGCGATACTTTGCCGAGTCATTTTTCTTTTCTTTTTTACCCTTAACCCTTAGTTTAGATAGAAATAACGATCCGTACCAGAAAACAAGCGTGGATCCCGTCGAGTACGGCGGACGTGAGGGGTGCTAATACCTTCCCCTTGCATAACCGACTCCCCAATCCAGGATTTGGTTGCGATGACCATTCCTTTCCCGTCTTTGCGGTAGGTTTACTTCGAGCGTTTCCTTTCCCTCCTTTGGGATAAATAACGCACGGTGGCGACTCTTCTGTCAGCCGGCGCCGATTTTCGCAGTAGCGACAACTGGCGACTCTGCTGGGGATCCAACGTCCCCTGGCTGCTAAGGACTGCGATAGTTCCTTATGCATTTGGGATCCAACGTCCCTTTAAGCGAGTCAATCATTGCGCTTGTTTTCCCGTCGAGGATTTTGTATGGATTTATTTTTTCTGTCATTTACTTTCAGCATTATATTATTGTTATTATTGTTGTATTGGGGTGTGACGGGTGTTCTATGATTGAGAGATAAGTCGGACCTGGGCTTGAGTGCACTTAGAATTAGAGTAGAAAGTAGTGGGCGCGTGCCGGCTTTGCTTGCATTAGTGTCCCACAAAATCTACACTCGGACGAGGTTCTTCTGGTTGACTTCTTTTTCTACCCTTTGGGTCGAAGGGGTTGTTGGTTAGCTGAATTGTCGACTCCGGGAACCGATCATTTGGAAGTTGGCTAAGTAAGGCCTCTTCAGGATTTGATGATGCCACTCCTTCTGGGAATCGTATCATCAACCCTGAAAGTCTGTGACGCCGACGACCGCATAGGATGCCATACCATTGTTAGTTACTAGGACACCTACCTATGAGAGGGTTTGGGGCTATGCAGGTAACTAGACCTTCAGAAACCGGTTTGTTTCTTGATCTGAGATTCTGGGTATTTATGGACAGTTGTGAGGTCTATCAGAGACCAGTTGGAGTTCTGATATGGGGTCTGTTAGAGGCTAGCCAGAGTTATGATATGAGGTCTATCAGAGACCAGTGTTGGAGCTTTGTATTGGGTCTGTCCAAGACCAGGGTTTGAGGAATTCTGGAGGGTCTATCTGAGACTTTTGATATGGTTCAGGCTTCTCAGCCATGGCATTTGGTCCTTGTTGCATTTATTTGCATTGCATTGTTTGCATAACCATTATCATTGCATCCCATTAACGTGTGTCTGTGCTGCAGGTGCATTTGCATATTCCTTGGTTCTAGTGCCCGGACTTCTGCTTATTGATCATGGATGGTTTGAGAAAGACAGTTGCGTACAAGTTACCTACACCTGACGTTACTCCCCTACTTGGTCTGATGTCCCTTGCTGATGAGGAGGTTAGGAGAAGTTTCAGGATGAGTCATGGAAGATTGTTGAGACTGGTCTGCAAGCCAACTGCTGTTGAGATGAATGGGCTGTACACCTTGATGCAATTCTATGACCCTGCATTGAGATGTTTCACATTCGCTGACTTTATTTTGGGGCCTACCATTGAAGAGTATATAGAGTTTACTGAGCTGCCAGTACAGAATAAGGTTCCCTTTATTCACTCTGCCGCTGAGCCCAAGTTGGAGGACTTAGCTAAGGCCTTGCACATGAACGCTGCTGAACTATTAGTGACTTCTTGGCTTGGGGTTCCAGGTTTCTCCCTTGATTTTCTGGTTGGCAAAGCTCAAGAGTATGCCAAGAGCGGGTGCTGGATAGTCTTTAATGCTATCTTGGCTCTATGCATCTATGGAATAGTGTTGTTTCCCAACTTACCCAATTTTGTGGACTTGGACGCTTTTCATCTGTTTGTTGCTGGCAACCCGGTACCCACTTTGATCGGAGATCTCTATCATTCATTGCACTACAAAAATGAAAATAGAAGAGGGAAGACTGTTTACTGTTGTGTGCCGCTGTTGAACACGTGGTTTAAGAGCCATCTCCCCCTGAAGGGACCTTTCGTAGATAGTGCAATTACAGCTGATTGGCCAGAGCGCCTGATGAGACTATCTTCTGAAGACATTGAGTGGTTTGACCGAGACTTGTTGGGGTCTGAGCTTATTTTCAGTTGTTCTGGGTACCCTAATGTTCCGTTGATAGGAAGAAAAGGGTGTATCAATTACAACCCATCTCTGTTCGTTCGCCAGTTTGGATACGCGTTGAAGAACCCACCTCAGGAGGAAGAAGTACAGGAATCTCTGTACTTCACCGGTGATTTGAATGGAGAGTTACTAGCCAAGCTTCAGCACGCATGGATGCGTATCAACAGGAGAGGGAAACCACTGTTGGGGAAGAGTGATTGTCAGACTTATGTACCATATAAAGTTTGGATCCAAGAGAGAGCAAGACAGTTACTGATGCCATTTCCAGCTGCATCGGTCCCTGTTCATATTCCGGTGGAAGAACCAACCACTGTTACTATGGAGGTCTACGAGCGAGTTGTAAAAGAAAAAGAAGCCTTGATGAAGATCAATGAAGGGTTAGAACAGGAACTGGCTCAGATGCGTAGTGAGAAGAACAAGGTTGTGCATGCTTTCCAACAGCAGATCGAGTTAGTAAACAGGCTAGGTGCTGAATTGACTGAAGAGAAAAAGAAGCAGGAACGCCTGGGGAAAGAGTTCAGAAGCTCTCATGACATGTTGGAGTCCAAAAAGAAAGCACTCGATGCCGCCCACCGGGAAATCTCTTCTTGTAACAAGACGTGGAATGCTACGCTAACCAACAACAAAAAGAGGGAAGACAAATTGAAGCAGCAAATTTCTGAACTCGAAGAACAGTTGAAGGCTAGCACTAAGAAGTATGAAGAAGAGGTAATGGCCAGATACAGTCTCCAGAATGCATTGAACAAGGCCATCGAGGGCAAGAAAGAAGCTGTGTCTCAGAAGCGGAAGCTAGAGGATCGCTTCGGAGAAGGGGCATAGGAGGAATCTGCTGGTGATTTGCGACGTGTTCTCAAGCGAAGGGATCTACTTGTTGAGGGTCTGCTTACCCGACCAAGTCATCCAGAGACTAAGAAGTTACTAGAGGAGTACCAGGCATATGGGAGTACTTGACCATTTCATGTATTAATGTGGATGCTTTATTTGCATAGCGCTGACCATCACCAGGATTGTTGGTTGAGGTCATGCCTTCTTATTGTACACTCATTGATGTTGTATTCTTAGCTTAATGGATTTCTCTGCAATATATGAGGTTTTCTATGATTCGGCTCCGATCACCGTATTGCTAGCACTGTCACCGCACTGACACATTCGCACTAGAATCGGGGAATGACACGCCCTAATGCACAGACACATATTGCATTGCATTCACATTCATATTGCATTACAGGTGATTATTGAACGGTATCTCATTTCTTGCACTGTACCAGGTCTTTTCAGGATTGAAAGTCAGCGCTCGCACCGATACTCCACTCGTACCAACTGCCGAAGAATTATGGATCAGATGCAGAATGAAATGCAGGACATGCGTGAGAAGCTGGCGCTCTTCATGCAGACAATGGAGACCATTGCGAAAGGACAGGAGAATTTGCAAGCTTTGGTGCAGCCTCTGTTGTTAAGAAATGTTGGGCACGGAAATGAGGATCATCAGTCTGTGCGAGTCGACACTATTCACGGGGATGGTACTCCCACACCAGTGGCTCCACCTGTAGTAAACATACCTGCTGCCAATGTGAACAACGGCGCTGCTGCCGGGAACGGTAACGTTGGAATTGGGAACGAGACTGTCGTCAACAACGTTGGGCTCGGAGATGTCAACCTGGGTGATAATATGGGAGGTAATGGCTTCGGTAATAATGGATTTGGCTTCAATGACCAGGGGTTTGATCATGCTGGGAAGTACGGCTTCAACGCTTAAGGTTTCGGGCAAGACGGATTCGGTATGACTAATCAGGGTTATGGCGGATTCGGAAATGGAAATGGCGCTGGGTTAATGGCTTTTGGACCCGCTGGGGTCGCTCCAGGGTATGGTATTAGGGGGCGAGGCCCGGTAATGAATCAGACTAGAGTTGGCTGTAACAACGGATACGATGGATACGGAACTGGGAATGGTAATTGGCAAGAAGACCAGCAAGAGGATGCTTTCTCCGGTGGAGGTTTCGAAGGTCCTATGGATGACTCTCAGAGAATCAGGATGCTCGAGGAGCAGATGAAGGGGGTCGTGAATCAAAGCGCTGTTGGCTTAGATATGACTACAATGGGTCTGGTGCCTGGCCTGAGGGTGCCAATCAAATTCAAAGCCCCCACATTCGACAAGTATAAGGGGGATACCTGTCCAAAAGTGCACGTGCGGTCATACTACAGAAGGATGTCGGCGTATTCAAAAGAGGAGAGGATGCTAATGCATTTCTTTCAAGATAGCTTGTCTGGTCCTTCCCTCGAGTGGTATATGGGATTGGAACCAACTCAGATAAAGACATGGAAGCAGCTGGCTGAAGCATTTGTGGCTCACTATAAGTACAACAGTGACTTGGCACCCAATCGGGTCCAATTGCAGGGGTTGTCCCAGAAGAAGGGCGAGAGCTTCAAAGAGTATGCGCAGAGATGGCGCGACATGGCTGCTCGAGTTCATCCTCCTTTGGAGGACAAAGAAATGAATGATATGTTCATAGGAACATTCACTGGCATGTTTTATGACAAGTTGTTTCATACTTCTTTGGGCAGTTTCTCAGACTTAATCCTGATGGGAGAGAAGATTGAAAGCAACATTAAACAGGGAAGATTCCAAGCTGAGGAATCTACTGCAGCTGGCAGTAACAGAAGGGCTTTCGGTGGGCGCCGTCAAGGTGATGCAAGTGCAGTGTTTGGGGGCCGAGGCCGAGGCCGGGGCAGAGGTCAAAACCAGTACAATCAGCCGCAGCAGGTGGCAAGTGTTACTATTCCATTTCAACAACAACAACAGCAACAGCAGCCACAACAGGGGGCACATCCTGTCCAGCGCAGAGTCCAGGGGGGCAAACCAAGGAGAGTGTTTGAAAAGCCTCCTTCAACGTATGCAGAATTGCTACAGACGTTACTGGGTTTGAACTTGGTGGAAAAGAGAACTCTGGCGCCAATAACAGGCACTCCTCCATACGGTTAGGATGCAAGCAGGCACTGTGAATTCCACTCCGGGGCTCCTGGCCACGATGTAGAGGGTTGCCACGCGTTCAAGCATGTGGTGCAGGATCTATTGGATAGTAAGGCTATCAATTTTGGACAGGAAGGTCCGAACATAGTGCAAAAGCCCATGCCCAACCATGGGGCAAACGCCATTTTAACTGAGGAGGGTTTGAACTTGATCATGAATGTTGACGATCTAAAGACACCGTTGTGTGAGATAAAGAGCAGATTATTGCAAGGTGGTGTGTATCCAGGATGCGACGAGTACTGTTTAGAGTGTTGGACCCAAGCTGGGGGTTGTGATGAATTGAAGAAGGGTATTCAGACTTTAATCGATGGAGGCACATTACAATTCGACCGAACGGCAGTTGAAGAACCTGCAGAGGTATTAGCAGACAAGCAAAGTGATGTAGCTACTGTGACGATTCCCCGAAAAACGATAACTATAACAGCGTCGGCCAAGCGACCGCCAATCACTATCACCAAGGCAGGACCAATCCCTTATGAGAGCACTAAGGCAGTCCCCTGGACCTATGGGTTGGAAGTATACTGTGATGGAGTGAAGATCGATGTTAGTAAGCAGCCAGTTGAGACTGTAGACAACGTCGTCGGTACCGGAGGTATGACAAGAAGTGGGAGAATCTTCATATCGCCTGAGGTAGAGGCTGAACGACTGGCGAAGGGAAAAGGAAAGATGAATGAGAATGTCCCGGTGCAGGGGAGCGAAAAAGAAACATCATCGAAGGATGTGGAAGAATTCATGCGCCTTATTCGTAAAAGTGATTATAAGATTGTTGAGCACCTTCAACAGACGCCGTCAAAGATATCCATACTGTCGTTGCTATTGTGTTCTGAAGCTCACAGAAATGCATTGTTGAAAGTTCTGGATACGTCCTTCGTACCCCAAGATGTTTCCGTGAATCAGCTGGAGGGGGTGTTGGCGCATGTGAACGCAGGCCATAGCTTGGGGTTTACGGACTTTGATTTGACCCCGAAGGGGAGAGAGCATAATATGGCGTTGCACGTCTCAGTTGAGTGTAGGGGCTCAGTCATGTCTCATGTACTGGTAGATACCGGATCTTCCTTAAACGTGCTGCCCAAGAAAGCAATGATGAAACTGGACGTCAGGGGAATCATGTGTACGCCTAGTGACTTGGTGGTCAGGGCATTTGATGGCACACGAAGAACAGTCTTTGGATCCATAACATTACCTCTACAAGTGGGGCCGGAGGTTTTCGCGACTGAATTTTATATTATGGACATACAGCCAGCATACAGCTGCCTTCTCGGACGACCCTGGATCCATGGGGCTGGGGCAGTCACATCTACCTTGCATCAAAAGTTGAAATACATGGTAGGGGATAGTGTAGTCACGGTCTATGGAGAAGAAGATATATTGGTCAGCCATCTGTCATCATTCAAGTATGTAGAGGTCGACGGCGAGATTCATGAAACACCCTATCAAGCCTTTGAAGGGTTGCGCATCAAAGACAAAGGTCCCGGGCCGAGTAAAGCGTCAGAGGTAGCCGTCTCGTCATACAAGGAGGCTCAAGCTCTAGTAGAGACAGGTGAGACAAAGGGCTGGGGCAAAGTGCTGGATATTCCTGTGAAGATGGACCAATTTGGGCTGGGGTATCAACCGTCGTCATCAACACCTGCTGTGGGGGCACCCCGTTTCAGAGGACCGATAACCATCACCGCTAGTGGAGTGTGTCACGAGGCCATCAACGCTGTTTCAGATTCCGAAGAAGGAGACAGCGACTGTGACATGGACGCCTGGATTCAGCCAAGCGTGCCAGGACAAGGATTATGCAATTGGTCTATTCAGGAGATTGTTCCTGTGACTCTCAAACAGTAATACTTTGTTTTTTTAATTGTTGAACAATCTGGTGTCTTACCCGGGGCATCATGATTTTGCTTAGGGCCGTGCTGTTATGAACATTGCGTTGTTTAATCATTAAATAAAAGGCGTTTTTTCATGTACAAATATTGCGATCTCTGTTTTTCCTATTTTGTGTTTACAATAAAATGGCAACGTGGTTATTCGCTTTATACGCATTTTGAAGCATTTAACCATTCCTTTTGCAGGATAACATTTTCAGATGACATCATTGAACCGCCTATGACTCGTCTCGACTTTGAGCACCCGGTATTTCAAGCCGAAGAAGAGGTTGTTGAAGATGGTGACGTTCCCGAAGAATTGTCTTGGTTGGTGAAGCAAGAAGAACGAGTCATTCTGCCTCATGAGGAGGTCATCGAAATTATTAACCTAGGGTCGGAAGGGGTTGAAAAGAACATCCGTATGGGAGCTGCGCTGCAGAGCGACGTCAAGCGAAGACTGGTTGAAATGCTCAGAGAGTATAGTGATGTGTTCGCTTTGTCGTATGAAGACATGCCTGGGCTTGATACAGATATGGTTGTGCACCGCCTGCCGTTAAAAGAAGAATGCCCGCCGGTCAAGCAGAAGCTTCGCAGAACTAGACCTGATATGGCAGTGAAAATTAAGGAGGAGGTTCAAAAACAGTGGGATGCTGGTTTCCTAGCTGTGATAAAATATCCCTCATGGGTCGCTAACATTGTACCAGTGCCAAAGAAAGACGGTAAAGTGAGAATGTGCGTAGATTACCGTGATTTGAACAAGGCGAGCCCAAAAGACGATTTTCTGCTTCCTCACATCGATGTGCTAGTTGACAACACTGCTCAATTCTCCGTATTCTCCTTCATGGATGGCTTCTCGGGCTATAATCAGATTAAGATGGCACCAGAAGACATGGAGAAGACTACTTCATTACACCATGGGGAACATTTTGTTATAAAGTGATGCCCTTCGGATTGAAGAATGCTGGGGCAACGTATCAGCGTGCAATGACAACTCTTTTCCACGATATGATGCATAAAGAGATCGAAGTTTATGTCGATGATATGATCGCCAAATCCCAGACGGAGGAAGAACATTTGGTGAATCTGCTGAAGTTATTCAAAAGGCTTAGGAAGTTCAGACTGAGACTGAACCCTAACAAGTGCACCTTCGGGGTGAGATCGGGTAAACTGCTGGGGTTTATCGTGAGCGAAAAAGGAATAGAGGTTGATCCTGCGAAAATAAAAGCAATACAAGAGATGCCGACGCCTAAAACAGAGAAAGAGGTGCGCGGGTTTTTAGGGAGGTTGAACTACATCGCCCGGTTCATATCTCACCTAACGGCTACGTGTGAGCCATTATTCAAGTTGTTGAAAAAAGACCAAGCTGTAACGTGGAACGAAAATTGTCAAAAGGCGTTCGATAAAATAAAGCAGTATTTGCAGGAGCCTCCTATTTTGATACCCCCAGTAGCAGGGAGACCCTTGATTATGTATTTGACAGTTCTTGAGGGAAGTATGGGTTGTGTTCTCGGTCAACACGACTGTCGCTTGCGCGAAAATAAGGTGCCGGCATGACAGAAGAGTCGCCACCTTTCGTTATTTATCCCTTAGAGCGGGAAAGGAAACGATCGGAAAAACCTGACGAATAAGGGTAAGACAAGGTCATCGCAACCATTGTCTGGGTTCGGGAGTCGGTTACGCAAGGGGAAGGTATTAGCACCCCTCACGTCCGTCGTACTCGACGGGATCCTCGCTTGTTTGTTTACTTGGACGGGTTGGTTATAATCTATCTACCTATCAAGGCTGGCTGAAAAAGAAAGAGAAAAATGACTCGGCAAAGCATCGCGCTTTATGCCTACGTATTCTCATCAGAGAATGAGAAATCAGAGTCAACGTAGTTCGGCTAACGGGGGAAGGTTGGGGAAGATTGCTCGCTAGGATATCGCATCCTATGCCTACGTACTTTCATCTGGTATGAAAGATCAGAGCAAACGTAGTTCGGGAAACTACGAGAAAAATGGCTCAACTAGGAGGGAGACTATCAAGTCCTACTGTTATCATGCCATGGATTCATCCTATGGTTGAGGTTTGAACAGGGAACTCCTAGATGTTGTCATGCATAGGTTTCAACCTAAAAGTCTATCATCAAATCCTTATCAAAGGAAATGAGAGTCCTAAGGGATCATGTCAATGATACACAGAAACAGACAAAAACATCAGCTTTAACAGTAAGATGCATGAAATGCAAGTGAGGGAGGAAATGTGTGCGGGGCTTCAGCCTCCACAAGCTCGTCTCAACCTCAAGCCAGTCATGAAATAACAGTAATCATACTGAAAACAATCAACATGCTATCAAGCAATATACAGATAAAGGAAATGAAGTGCCATCAGACAAACAAAACACACATGCTTGAGAAAGAATCATCTACTCTCTAATCCTAACCCTAATCACAGAATCTGAACAAATCTAAGCAAAGCTCTCAAGCAAAACTCTAAACAAGAGAAAACAATCCCAGTCTTCAAGCTTCAGAACAAGCTTACCAAAGAAAGGGAGCTAAGCAAGCAGACTCATAGTGTCTTCCTCAGGAAAGCACTAGGAGGTGTATACTCAGGAATCATATCCTATGTGGCTCAACCACTGTGATCAGTTTACATTCCTCCTCAGGAGAAATTAAACTCACAAGCAGGCTCCAACATCACTGGATATTTAGGAAATCCTATTTGAACTAGTGGAACTAAGTGAATAGACTCATAGGACCTTCCTCAGGAAAGTACTAGGAGGCTTCCACTTAGGAGTTGCATCCTATGTGGCTCAACAACTGTGATCAGTTTACATTCCTCCTCAGGAGAAATTAAACTCACAAGTTGGCTCCAACATCATTGGATACTTGAGAAATCCTAGATAAACTAATGGAACTAAGTGAATAGACCCATAGGACCTTCCTCAGGAAAGTACTGGGAGGCTTCCACTTAGGAGTTGTATCCCATGTGGCTCAACAACATGTGATCAGTTTACATTCCTCCTCAGGAGAAATTAAACTCACAAGTTGGCTCCAACATCATTGGATACTTAAGAAAGAGGTGAGAAGAAAGAATGAAAGTCATTCATAGTGCCTTCCTCAGGAAAGTACCATGAACTTCCTTCAAACTTCAGGATCTCAAACCTCACAGACAGGGAACAAGCCAAGCTCTGGGTCTCTGAGTCTTGATCTACAATCTTCTCTTCCATCATGCTCTTCAACAAGATTTTCAAGGCAACACAAGCCCCACAACAAATTCCCCACAATGAACCCCAAAGATGAACAGATAACCACAGGGGAGACAAAATCATCAGGCAACTTCAGAAAATACCTAAAAATACTAAACTAATGGGGAAAAATCTACCAAATATTCACAAGGGTCCTCAACACCTACTCATAACATCTACATAGGCCTCTACCTAAAAATCAAGACAAGACTTGCTCAAAGAAAGTGATTCATCACCTAAACACAATCTAAACCCTAATTAGGATACCCTACATCTACCCTAATTAAACTAATCAAGATTTAATTCTAAAATCCTAGAAAAAATCCTATGGGGAACTATGATTCATCATCTAATTGCACAAAAAAAGAATGGATTAAAAACCCTAAGGGAAGGTTCTAAAACAATTCCTACAAAATCAAATACCAAATTAAGACTATTAAAAAGCTATTTATTTGGAAAATCTATTAAAAATATTAAACCTAAAAATAAAATCTCATTTTTATTTTTATAATTTTCTACACATTTTCATCTAATCATAGAAAAAAGAAGCATTAAAAAATCATTTTTTATCAATTTTTAATGAATTTTCAAAGACAGAAAAAATATTGAAAGAAAATAAAAGAATTAAAATGAATTAAAGGGAGGGGGGGTGCAACAAGTAACTCACGCTAGTTAAAAATAAATGGGCCAGCAAAGAAGGGGGGTGGGGATAGCACATAAGCCCAGAACGCTGGTTAATGAAACGCGGCGTTTCATTGAATTTAAAATTTCCCTCTCACTCTCAGATTGAACCAAGGCCGTTGGATCAACATAATAAGTCAGACTTTGGGACCAATCTAGTGGCTCTCCTTCATCGTCCCAAAATCAAACTAGGGTTTTCAGAACCCTCCTTCCCTGCCCTAATCTTCGAGCTCCTCTATCTCCCTCCACACGCCATGGTTTCACTCGATTCAAAAACAAAAATTGCTCTACTAAATGAGAGGAATAAAATGGTACGAGTGGTTCTTCTTAATTCCTCTTGAATAATCCAAACAGAAGACCTCAATGTCTTGGTACAACCATGTTCAACTGATATCAATCTTCACCAAACTTCAGTCTAATGGTCTACAGATGTTCTATGTGCTATGCTCATTAATCTGACCTAACTCATATTACCTAAAACGCCCTAAACAACTAATTCTTGAAGATTAAAGATTCCTACACCTGTCACAAACCATCATGGATCGTGCCCTAATTCATGGGAAAGAATCATCTACCCTAGTGCATCATTTCTGTATCTATGAAACTAACTAAAACTCAATAATTTAGGAGATAGAAGGTGAAGAAGAAACCTGTCAAGAAGTTATGGTGGAGTGATGTAGAGCACGATTCAAGCCTTGGAATTTCTTCTAGATGATCCTTGGATGATCACCAATCTTCTGTTTGCAATGGTTGTGAAGGAGATGGCTGGTAGTGCAAGATATCTTGGATTGCTTGAACTTGAAGCAAGAGCTTTAATGGCTATCTCTCTCTCTCTCTCCTCTGACTTGACTCAAGTTTCACCAACCCTGAACACAATGAGGACCATCCTTCTTATAATAATCATTGGATGTGTCTAGATTCATCTAGAATGTGATGGAAACTTCTTGAAATTCTCATGTGATGACAAGTTGGTTATCTCATATCTCATATGTTATGCCTTGCCATTTTGTCTCAAAATGTCCTTATGTGAGACATTGAGAAGGGATGAGTGAAAAACAAGTTCATTTTTGGCTTGTGTAGGGTTTTTCAACATTGCCTTCTTTTTCAAGTAATAACTTTTCAAAGCATCACCCATTTTTAGACCTCAAATGAAAATTCTAGCTAAACCAATGTTCTCAAAATGGCTTTTCCAATCAAAATGATATATTGGATGACCTATTTTGGATTTGTGGATCTCCCAAATCACTTTTCAATTTCAACTTTTCAAAGTTATAAGCCTTTTTTAGTTCATTTTTGACCAATCATGTAATCTTGTGCTATGAGCTTTTCCAACAATTTGTGACCTTCTTTCTAGACTTAAAATCACATTTTGAGCAACTTTCATGTTTTGAGTTTTTCCATTTGAGGCTTGGAAATAGGAGTTTTAGGCATTGGCTAAAATGACCTATAACTGACAAATGACCAAAATACCCCTGTCTTGTTCAAACCATAAGTTGAGTTCCACAAATCCTATCAAGGACTTCTACCACTCAAATTAAAGCTAAGAAGATGCCCTTCAACATTCATGTTGACCAAGAAATCATAGGAATCCTCCTACTAGGGCAAAAGTTGTCTGCAAGTTGGGTGACTTTCAAGGACCCAGATTCACACACCTCTGCTGACCTGTAATTTGTCAAAACCATAACTTGAGCTCTGTAACTCCTATCAAGGACTTCCACCACTCAAATTAAAGCTAAGAACAAGCTATACAACATTCATGTTGTGGGGAAGATGAGATATCAATCACATCTAGAGCTAAAACTGCCTGGAAAACAAGGATCAAACTAGGGTTTTCTCACTGACAATCCTCAGAAACCCTAGCTCAAAACTTCTCAAACTCCTCAATCATGATGAGTTAGCCTAGGGATCATCTTTATAACATCTCTATACATCATTCCATGATCTCATGGCCCTGGGATTAGGTCTCAACCTTCTCCAAATTTTCAGTTGACCTAGGGTTGACCCAGTCAAAACCCTAATTCTACCATTCATGGTTGAATCTTCTGAACTCTTGCATAATGACTTCTCTGGGCTTCATGATGGCTCTCAAGACATCTCATAGGCTTTCCCAAAACATCAAGTTCTTTCTCAAAGTCTCAGAATCATCTGGGGGGCACCCACAACTCTCAAGCTATGAAGCATACAACCCTGGTTTCAACCCACTCCTCTGAGGATCTCTTGAACTTTCTGATGAAGGTATCCATTTTCAAACACTCAATGAATAAATAATTGTTGGTCAAATTTTGGGGTGCAACAGCTGCCCCTATTCAAACGGCTTGAACCTGACTGGTGAGAAGCGAACGACTCTCAACCAATCAAGGTACGAGACGGTTGAATATCGGTAAACCCGAAAATTTGCCAACTGCACGACCACATGATACTCTGCGGAGAACAAACCTTCGAATACTGCAACACTAGCCGCTCAACAGCTAGCTGGAGAGATACTGATCTGACATCGCCGCCGGAAACAAACATCATTCTGAGAGACACTCGACATCGCCGTCGTACCAACATCATCTCTGCTGGGGATTTAAGGAGTCTGACATTGCCGTCAAACAAACATCCAACCTCGCTGCCGGAAACAAACATAATCTGACCTCGCCGTCGGATAATCAAAATACCCCGCATTGCCGCTGGAGAAAATACAACACTGAACAACTCTGACCTGGGGTTCACCCCTGGTAAATGGAACAAAAGGTACACTTGCGTATTTGAAACTACTCTGCTGGGGATGAGAGACTCAACCGAGCACACTCTGATCTGGGGTTCACCCTCAGAACCATAACGAACATCGGAATACTACTGCACAATGATCCCACTGTAGAACTTCAACATCAGAACTATATGAAACCCTGGCCCCTGGCCACTTCCAGCTTCAGCTAGAGAAGACCTTCAAGTACTTCTGAAGATAAGCATCCTTGGCCTTCAAGGATGGCAACTCTGCAGGAGGTATCTTTGACTTCAGTCTAAAGCAATGGTCCCTGACCTTCAAGGATACATGGATCTACCTTCAGGCAACTCCGCCTCTGCTATAGAGTATCCGTGACTTCAGTCAGGGATATACTTCGGTCTTCAGTCCGAAAAATGAATCCTAGGTCATACATAACCTTGGGGATAACCTTGCCTTCAGGCACCTTCGCTTCAGCTTGGGAAATCTGTGACTTTAGTCAAAGAAATGGTATCTTGAGCCATTCATGACTCTTCGGGGATTCAAACACTTTGCCTTCAGGCAAAACTCCGCCTCAGCTGGAGAAACATCTTCGACTTCAGTCAGAAGAAACACTATTCACTTGATCGCGCTCAATCATCACCTCAGGATAACTGACTTGGTCTTCAGACTTACACGAATCACTCTGTTGTATCTACAACCCCTGGAACCTTGTCTTCAGCTACCTGTTGATTCTTCAACACGGAAATCTGGACCTGTAGGAACCTTCTGATATCGCCTTCGGGCGCTTACGAAATCCATCTTCAGATTAGACATCGTTGTTGGAGCAGACATATCATGCTGCTCTGGACTTCAAGGATCATCTTGAACAAACAGATCCATCGGGCATCTTCAAGAATCGTCCTGAACTGATAACCTTTCTGGAGCAAACTTTCTGTTGGGTATTCTAGGAATCTTCCTGGGCAACTCTTGCTGGAGGTGCTATTGGGGAGCTCAAGTATCATACTAGGCGAACCATTCGGGAAGCTGTACCGGGGTCTTAAGAATCGTCTTAAGCAAATGGCCCTGTTGAGGGACTTGAGAATCATCTCGGACTGATGACTTCGCTGGGGATCTCAAAAATCATCTTGAGCGAGCGACTGCGGGGATCACACCGGGGTCTTAAGAATCATCTCAAGAAATCGACCTTGTTGGAGAGAATATCAGGAATCGTCCTGAGCAACTGGTCTTTCGGTAGTACACCTGTACAACGAGGTTGACGATGACCTAGGTCATGCTTATGATGCGTATGCTTCTGCACTATGCCCCACACGGTGGGAATGACATGTATTTATGCTAAATGCCATGCAATCCTGCATAATTCTATGCAGCGTTTAAATGCTATGCAGTCATGCATCATGCTATGCAATCATGCATAATGATGCGATCCCATCAGCAAAATAAATGCCGAAGGGGGGGAAATCCTCCTGTCAAGGAGAAGGAACCGCTCAGGTAGAGGAGTCATCCTGCTGAGGAGAACGTGAACACGCCAATATCAATCAGGCTCTGTCTGGGGAATTGATCTTCCGCGAACTGCTGCAGGGAAAACAACTTCAGCTGACTGCTGCAGGGGACGAAGCTCTACGAGAACTTGGGTCTGCTGATATCAATCGCGAGAATGAACTGCGCGGCCGTCTCGGCTACTCTTCTGGGGATGACCACTCTGAGGGGAACCAACTTCAGCTGCTCAACACTCCACTGGGGAAAAACCAATCATGATCTGATCAACTCCCAAGGATTCGGATCTCTTGGACATCTGCAAACTCGGCTGCGGAAGGAGAAATCATTCTGCTTCGATGGAGAGAGTGCGACTCTGGGGAAACGCAGCATTAGCTGCCCCACGCTCTGCTGGGGAAAATCAATCATGATCCGGTCAATGCTCGAGGATTCTACTTTTCTGCGGACTCAACCGGGGAGGGAAATCATTCTACTTCACTGGAGAGTACGACTCTGATGGGGAAACTCAATTTCGCCGGGGAAGAAAGAATCATCTGACTTCGGGGGAGAGTACAACTCTGCAGGGGAATACAACATCAGTTGTTCCAACACTTCTACTGGGGAAGAGGGAATCGTCCATCTTCAGGAGAGAGCATGACTCTGGTGGGGAAACCTAGTTCCACTGGAGACTTCAGTCTGGCACCATCAGTTACTGCATACTTCGGCATACGAACAGCCTCCTGCGAAACCTGCACTTGTGACCCGGTGCGGGGGGGACACCTGCTTCGGTGACTTTACTGGGGAAAACACGAGCTTCAGCTTCCCGAACACTTTTCTGGAATCTGCACTTGTGACCCGGTGCTGGGGGAAAGACGACAGCATCATTCTTCGGTGCTTGACTCAGCTGATGAGGTGACGTTCCTTCAGGATGCGTCTGTTTGGGGAAGAGAATCACCTCTACCTGGGGAAGACATATCAATGCTCCCTATTCTGATTCTGATTCCGCGGAGGAGAAACTACTGAACTCTGCTGGAGAAGGAGGACTCATCCTGCTTCGGGGATACGCACGGCACATCTTCTGGCGAAGCGCTACACCTGCAACAACACAAACAAACAGACAAGATACCCTCCTCAAAGGGGCCTATCCAGGTTATTATCTCGTGACAATGTTCAGTTAGTTAATTGTTTCAACAATCAATGGGCTTAGGCCCGCAAGTTTATGTATGCGCATTTTATCAAAAAACACATCGGCGTTATTATTCGCAAACAAAACAGATAAATGCTAAACAGACAAGTAGAATTGCTGAATAATGTGCATTTTATTGATGATGAACCCCTGAATGGGCAAAAATGTTTTACAACAGAGGCAAGCTCCTGGAATGAGGAAGCCGCGCAAAAAGAAAACATAAATATACATCAGTATATACAAATGTCGGCAATCGAGGCGTAGACGAACACCATGAGTTGATCCCTCTAAGACCCACTCGACTTCGATACTTCTCCGACGCTTCAGCTTTGGAAGAGATTGATTCAGATAAACGGCCCTCAGGTCTTCCGAACCACTAAACAATG
Source organism: Lathyrus sativus (assembly GCA_963859935.3). Taxonomy (NCBI): domain Eukaryota; kingdom Viridiplantae; phylum Streptophyta; class Magnoliopsida; order Fabales; family Fabaceae; genus Lathyrus; species Lathyrus sativus. Next base: position 724,488,851 of record OZ012735.1, read on the forward strand.
AAAGTCCATACGCGGAACGCAGTCATTTGCTTATTCAAGTCCCTAACTTTTGCGTGAACCGCCCTTCCGGGTTTTCAGTTCACCGGGATACCCTTTTTTGCCGAAGCCGCCCAGTGTAGGTTTTCGACTTCGCGGGTGTACATTTTTTTAATATATCCCTATTTTGCCCGAACCTTTTATTCTGTTTTTGGTTCGCCGGGATGCCCCTTTTTTGCCTGGACTCTTTCTTTTTTTTTTTTGTCCAGCGGGTCGCTTTCAAGCAAAGTATTTTTTAACTGCGTCCGCGTTCACCGGGGATGCAAAATCTTCACCATCCATCGTGGATAACAACAAAGCTCCTCCTGAGAAGACCTTGCTGACGACATACGGCCCTTCGTAATTCGGAGTCCACTTGCCCCGGTGATCGGATTGTGGCGGAAGAATCTTCTTCAGGACGAGATCACCCGTCTGAAAGCTTCGAGGACGCACCTTCTTATCATAAGCTTTCTTCATTCGGCTTTGGTACAGGCGACCAAATGCAATCGATGCTAACCTCTTCTCGTCCATCAGGCTGAGTTGGTTCAAACGATTCGTAACCCATTCTGCCTCATCAAGCTTCACATCAACCAAAACTCGCAAAGAGGGAATCTCCACTTCTAGCGGTAGGACAACTTCCATACCGTACACCAAGGAGAAAGGAGTTGCCCCGGTCGACGTACGCACCGTCGTACGATAACCGTGCAAGGCAAACGGCAGCATCTCGTGCCAATCTTTATACGTCACAACCATCTTCTGAACAATCTTCTTGATGTTCTTATTGGCTGCTTCAACGGCGCCATTCATCTTCGGCCGGTAAGGAGATGAGTTGTGGTGTTCAATCTTAAAGCTCTGGCACAGCTCCTTCATCATCTTGTTATTCAAATTCGAACCATTATCAGTAATGATCCGCTCGGGAATTCCATAGCGACAGATGATGTCCCTCTTTATGAATTTAGCCACCACCTGCTTGGTCACATTAGCGTACGAGGCTGCCTCCACCCACTTGGTGAAGTAGTCGATAGCTACCAGAATAAAACGATGACCATTGGATGCAGTGGGCTCGATCTTGCCTATCATGTCGATGCCCCACATGGAGAACGGCCAAGGGGAGGACATGACATTCAATGGGCACGGCGGCACATGCACTTTATCAGCATAAATCTGGCATTTGTGACATTTCTTCGCGAATCTGAAGCAATCCGACTCCATAGTCAACCAGTAATATCCTGCTCTCAGGATCTTTCTCGTCATGGCATGCCCGCCGGCGTGCGTACCAAATGTGCCCTCATGGACTTCTCCCATGAGCATACTTGCCTCTTTCTCATCTACACATCTGAGTAGCACGAGATCGTGGTTTCTCTTATACAGCACTCCATCAGGGTTGAGGTAAAAGTTTCCGGATAGCCTCCTCAGAGTCTTCTTATCCTGGGTTGACGCACCCGCAGGATACTCCTTAGTCATAAGGAAGGTCTGGATGTCGTGGAACCATGGCTTGCCGTCAGTGGCATCCTCGATTGCGAACACATATGCTGGTCTGTCAAGACGCGAAAGTACAATACTTGGAGCTTCATTCCAAAGATTGACCTTATACATTGAAGCCAGGGTGGCTAAAGCATCAGCCATTTGATTTTCAGCCCGGGGTACATGATGAAGTTCTACTCGGTCAAAGAACGGAAGCAGCCTTCTGGCATAATTCATGTACGGCACTAGATTCGCTTGACGAGTTTCCCACTCCCCTTTGATCTGATTGATTACAAGCGCTGAGTCACCATATATGTCTAGATTCTTGATTCTCAAATCAATTGCCTCTTCTAGACCCATAATACATGCTTCGTACTCGGCTTCGTTGTTGGTAACTGAAAACGTCAGTCTTGCAGTAAACGGGATGTGGGATCCGTGAGGAGTCGTGATGATAGCCCCGATACCACTTCCATAGGAATTAACCGCTCCGTCGAATATCAACTTCCACTGAGACTTCCTATCCGGCCCCTCACCGGGCAATGGCTCATCACAATCCTTCGCTTTGAGAAACATGATGTCCTCGTCAGGGAATTCGAACTTCATCGGCTGATAGTCTTCGATTGGCTGTTCGGCAAGGTAGTCAGACAATACGCTTCCCTTAATGGCTTTCCGAGAGACGTACTGAATATCATATTCTGTTAACACCATCTGCCATCTGGCAATCCTGCCCGAAAGAGCCTGCTTCTCGAAGACGTACTTGATCGGATCCATCTTCGAAATCAGCATGGTGGTGTGATTGAGCATATACTGTCGTAGACGTTTGGCAGCCCAAGCTAATGCACAACACGTCTTCTCCAGCATCGAGTATCGAGATTCACACTCAGTGAACTTTTTACTCAGGTAATAAATGGCATGCTCTTTTCTGCCCGTCTCGTCGTGCTGACCGAGAACACACCCCATACTATTCTCCAGAACTGTCAAGTACATGATTAATGGCCGTCCAGCCACTGGGGGTATCAAGATTGGAGGTTCTTGAAGATACTGCTTTATCTTATCGAATGCCTTCTGGCAATCCTCATTCCAAGTAATTGCCTGATTTTTCTTTAACAACTTGAACATCGGTTCACAAGTGGCCGTGAGCTGAGAGATAAACCTTGCAATGTAGTTTATTCGGCCCAAGAAACCACGAACTTCTTTTTCCGTTTTCGGCGCTGGCATCTCTTGGATAGCTTTTATCTTCGCAGGATCAACTTCAATACCTCGTTCACTAACGATAAACCCCAATAACTTTCCGGATCGCACTCCGAAAGTGCACTTGTTAGGATTCAGCCTCAGCCTGAACTTCCTAAGCCTTTCAAACAGCTTCAGCAAATTGACCAGATGCTCATCCTCCGTTTGGGACTTTGCAATCATGTCATCAACATAGACCTCGATCTCATGATGAATCATATCATGAAACAAAGTTACCATTGCTCGCTGGTAAGTGGCCCCTGCGTTCTTCAGACCGAAAGGCATTACCTTGTAGCAAAACGTGCCCCAGGGGGTAATAAACGTCGTTTTCTCCATGTCCTCCGGCGCCATCTTAATCTGATTGTAACCGGAGAAGCCATCCATGAATGAAAACACGGAAAACTGGGCTGTATTGTCGACCAACACATCGATATGAGGCAACGGGAAATCATCCTTAGGGCTCGCCCTATTCAAATCCCGATAATCGACGCACATGCGTACCTTACCGTCTTTCTTTGGTACAGGCACTATGTTGGCGACCCACGGAGGGTAGGTGGTAACGGCTAGAAATCCTGCGTCCAACTGCTTCTGGACTTCTTCTTTGATTTTTACAGCCATGTCTGGTCTCGTCCTCCTAAGCTTCTGCTTGACCGGAGGGCAATCTTCTCGCAACGGCAAGCGATGAACCACGATATCTGTGTCAAGTCCGGGCATATCCTCATATGACCAAGCAAAGACGTCACTATACTCTCGAAGCATCTCGACCAGTCTATGCTTGACATCATTCTGCAGCGCAGCCCCTACTCTGACATTTCTGATAAGCTCCTCAGAACCCAGATTTACGATCTCAATCTCCTCCTCGTGAGGCAGAATAACCTTCTCCTCTTGTCTCAACAAGCGGGCCAACTCTTCCGGAAGGTCTTCGTCTTCATCAATCTCATCCTCGGCTTGATAGATCGGGCAATCAAAGTCGTAGTGAGCCGTAGAGGGTCCAGAGTCGATATCATCTGTTACGTGGATCCTGCAATAACAAGGGTTAAGTTTAAAGCAGGAATATGCAGGTTAGCACGAACCTCGTTGCCATTTTGCTGTTTTTCGAAACAAACATAAAGCATGAATAACAGAGAACACAATATTTGATTACGAAGAAAACGCCTTTTTATTTATTAACAAAATGCATACACATAATCCAACAAGGCCCTGACAGTAAAACCACTATGCCCCGGGCAGGACATAGGGTTGTACAAAGATTGTAAAAAGCAAATCATTACTCTTCACTCGTCAGCTCGATAATCTCCTTGATGGTCCAGTTGTGAAGGCGCTCGCCTGGCTTGCTCGGTTGAATCCAGGCATCAAGATCACAATCACTGTCCCCGCTGTCCTCTGACGTAGCGTTGATACTCTCGGAGATTACTCCTCCCTTGGTGAATAGGATCGGCCCTTTCCCACGAGACGAGCTACCAGAAGAAGATGAAGCTTCAGCTTCCGGAGAATATCCCAATCCAAACTTATCCTGTTTGAACGGTATATCCAAGACATGCCCCCAGCCTGGGGTGTAACCAGCTTCGACAACGGCCCTAGCTTCCTTAAACGAAGAGAGGTTCACCTCTTGCTTCTCTGCAACAACGGGAGCTACCTCCTTCACCCTGACGGTTTCAAAAGCCTGGCAAAGAGTCTCATGGATCTCACCATCCATTTCGACATATTTGAAGGACGACAGGTGGCTTACCATGATGTCCTCCTCTCCACAGACTGTCACTATGCTGCCCCCAACAGCATATTTAAGCTTCTGATGCAGCGTGGACGTCACGGCACCAGCAGAATGAATCCACGGCCGACCTAAGAGGCAACTATAGGCGGGCATGATATCCATAATATAGAACACCGCATTAAACGTCTCTGGTCCAACTTGAATTGGCAGGGTCAATTCTCCGAAGACGTGGCGCTTGGTTCCGTCAAAGGCCTTCACGACCAGATCACTGGGCGTGCACAACAGTCCACGGGTATCCAACTTCATCAGTGCCTTCTTCGGAAGCACGTTAAGCGAGGAACCCGTATCTACTAGGACATGTGACATAATCGTGCCTCTGCACTCTATCGAGACGTGCAAGGCATTGTTGTGATCTCTTCCCTTGGGCGTCAACTCCAGATCTGTAAAACCCAGCCCATTACCAGCATTGACATGGGCTACCACTTCCTCAAGTTGATTAACTGATATCTCCTGCGGCACGTATGCAGCATTCAATACCTTCAATAATGCGTTGCGGTGCGCTTCAGAACACAGCAACAGGTTAAGAATCGAGATCTTCGACGGAGTCTGGTGAAGATGATGTACAATCTTGTAGTCACTTTTCCTGATTAGTCGCATGAACTCTTCTGCATCTTTAACCAACAAGTCTTTCTCTGCCCCTGCAGGGACTTCTTCAACAGCTTTGCCTTTGCCCTTGTCCACAGCGTCAGCCCGGACTACTTTCTCTGCGGCGACCTCTGCCGGCGCGAACACTCTACCACTTCTGGTGATACCACTGACCTCAGTAAGACTCTGCGCAGTCGATCTGGACGGCTCCAGCTCTATCTTCTGACCATTACAATACACTTCGGCGCCATAATGCCATGGGACGGCATTAGTGCTCTCGAATGGGATCGGTCCGGCCCTGGTGATGGTGATAGTAGGCGGACGGGGTGCAGAAATAGTGATAGGGTGGCGGGGAATGGTAATAGTAGCAACTTCGTCCGCCTGCTTCAGCATGACTTCCCCTGACGCATTCTCAACGCTTCGACTGAACTGCAGAATACCCTCGGTCATCAGACTTTGGATACCTTCGATCAACTGCTCACACCCATCAGGAAGTGTAGCACAAGCCATGCAAAACTCTCCACATCCGGGAAAGAAGCCTTTCTTTAGCAACTTAGCTTTAACAAAACTCAACGGCGTCTTCAAATCTCTGACATCAGTCAGCAAGTCTGAATTCTCTTCAGTGATAACAGCATTTACTCCGCCCCCCCTATGATGAGGCATCGGATTCTTGGTGACGTTGGGCACGCTGTCAGAAAAGTTGATAACCTTGGCGTCAACCAAGTCCTGGACTTTGTGCTTAAAAGCTTTGCAGTTCTCAACTGTATGGCCAGGTGCCCCCGAATGAAATTCACAAGTAGCGTTAGCATCATACCCGGGTGGTGGTGCCCCTGTCAAGGGAGCCAACGTCCTCTTTTG